>RJWM01023579.1:0-17500 GCA_004363535.1 Dasyprocta punctata
ATTACGTTTTTCGATAATTAAAACAGAGCCTTGATTTCTCATATTCTTGTTTTTTGCCTGTGAATTTACAAGAGTCCAGTTTTGTCTTATTTGGAGCTCATTGGTGCTTTGGTTGGAGAGAGTTTGCCCTTGATTTATAGGATAAACTGACCTCACTGACATTTAAAGGAAGCCCCTGTTCATGGGAAAGTGTGAGATCAGCAGAAATGAGGCTCACAGGGGGATCTCAATTTCTTAAGATAACTTCAGGCTTGTGCCCACCGACCGCCTTTTGTCTGGGAAGGCAAAAACAGTCAAGCGGTTCTATACCAAAACAGTTTCCTGGTGCAAAAAATAGGAGCACAATTTCTTGGGGGGTGGGGTGGGGTGTGGTGACAAAAGGCTGACAGAGATGAAAAGAAGTTTTCTCTAGGGATCCTATAATCAGACCAACTATCAGTTGAGGAAGTATTGGATTATGGAGAAGAGCAACTCTTCATTGTTGCAGTTGTTGATGATTCTGGATGCTGGCTCTAAACAACTTGGTTTCTGACAAATCTATGAATACAAAACAAGGATTTGTGCAAACTGAACATCCCTTCTAAGCACTTTATCGGATGAAAGTGTTTAAAATCAAGTCATAGTGTTTCGTCAAATGTGGTTCTTCTGCCCATAGGACCTGGAGATAATACTATATTGCTTCTAGTCTTCAAATATTTCCTTTTTAAAATTACACTTGGTCACTTAAAGAAGTCAGTGATTCGATATGCACAACTAACCCTAGGTGTTGCGGTAATCATCCTATATGGTACTGTGCTATATAATTTTCCTTATATCTCCAACAAGAACAGAAAAGGGAACTTTTTTACTCCTTTTCTTAACACTTAATTCTACTTTCATTTTCCTAACACTTTATTTAATTTTCTCTTCCTTATTCTTAAAAGACCATCTCCATATGACCCTGCCATTGACACTCATGGTATTCACAGTGGTAATTACAAGATTTACTTTTTAGCCACAGATAGCCTCACATTCTTATGGGTAGAGGTAGAGCTTGCAGAGTAGACTTAGACACACACAAGGTAGAAATCCGCACATGCATATTTTGCATGTGTATTGTGTGCATCACTTAGTAGTTTGTAAAGGACTTTGAGGTCTTTTGTTTTGTCTGTTGACATAAATGTCCTCCCCACAGTGCAGTGAACAATTTTCTGGGTGTCTCTGAGCAGCAGCCAAGGCACCCTTAGGTTTTGATGCTTTATTTTCAGCCTGCCCCGGTCCCAGATCTTTGCCACCCTCTCTCCAGTCAGCCTAGAGTGGGAATTGGGAAAGTGGAGAACTGGACATCCAACCTCATGGGCTCTTTCTTTGATTTGGGTATATTCTCAGGTTTCTTCCACTTATTTCTCTGGGGAGACCAAAGAAGGGAGAAAGGGAATCGAAGCTCACTGAAAAAGGAAAAAATATTGTATTTTCCTGCAGACTTGGGTGAAGCAACTAAGAGGGGCCTACTCTCAGGCGAGTCAAACTTCCCCAGATCGCCAGCTGATGCCTAGGAGTCCGCTTCTGAGCCCCGCCCGGGGAGGTCTGGCCCAGGGGTCACCCAGAGGAGGTCATAGCCCCGTGGCGCTTGGGTCGCGTCGCAGGAGGGGGCGCGCGGGTTAGGCCTTGGGCCTGACTTCTTTTCCTCCTTGCCTGCAGTAAGCGACAGCTCCCCCTACCATAGTCCCAAGGTGGAGGAATGGAGCAGCCTGGGCCGCAGCAACTTCCCAGCCGCAGCCCCGCACGCGGTGAACGGGCTGGAGAAGGGAGCCTTGGAGCAAGAAGCCAAGTACTGTCAGGTGAGGAGCCAGGGCTTGGCCAGGTGGGCCGGTGGCGGCGGGGCTTTCAGGGAAGGAGGACCCCAGCCCCTTTCGGAGCCTCCTCCACCGAGAGACGCCCAGGAGCCGGATCCCAGCCAGGGGCGGCAGGACCGAGGCTCTGGCCTGAGAAGGCAGAGGGGAGGCGTCGACCCCCGCAAAGGGCCGCGCGCGCCCGGCTCCCCAAGGCTGCGCCCCGCGGGGCGGCTTCGGGGCTTCTGGCCCTTTCCACCCCTTGCAGCCGGGCTAGAGTTAACCCAGGAGCGAGCTTCCGACGGGCCGGGCCTCCTCGCGGCCCTGGGTTCCAGAGCAGCGCCGGCGCCAGGGACCTCCACGCCCGAGGTCGCGCGGCCTGGAACGCGGCTGCCGCTGTTGGCGACCGGCGCGCGCAGTGCTGCGAAGCGGAGGGAAGAGGGGCGACCAGATAAACCGATCCAGTGAGCGTGCCCCGATTAAAGGTCACGTCGTAAGCTCCCGAGGGAGATTAGTGAGAAAACCTCAAATTATACAGACTGGCTACGGACCGCTTAATTTCCTTTCCCTCCTTCATTCAGTCTTTTGACTCTCCAGAAGAAAAGTGAAAACATTCCTGTTTTTAAAAAACCCTGAGCAACCAGGGCAACAAAAGCCCGAGGCTGAGTCTGAATTCGTGACTGTGCTCACTGGAGTCAAGAATTCAAAACTCAAAAACAGGACTTTAAGGCAGAGTAAGGTTTCCCTGAGCAGACAGGTATCTCTGCACATTTCTTCATCCCAAACTCCAGGACCAAAAAGCCTCAAAATATGTACTTTTCGTTTGATTACTTTAAAGTCTTAAAACTTTCAACATTTTCTTTGAAATCAGCTTCTAAAAATTAAGTGGAACTTGTTATTTTCATTCATTGGGAGGAAATTCTACTCTCGAGTTTCTCTAACGAATTCATTTCCACTGCCTCTGCCCTCCCAGTTTTTGTTGAAGTAGGGTGAGAATACTCGTTAGTAGCGATCTCATGGCAAGTATCATAGCAAATAGCATCTAAGAAAGAAGTGCCTTTCCTTAATCTGTTTCTACCACATAAAATGCCGATGAGATATATAAGCAGGTTTGTCATTTTCTCTTACAAAAGTGCTGTAATTTGCAAAGAAAGGCAATATGCACAGTGGTTAGAAGCTTTGACCTTCTGGTATCACCGCTTCTTAAGCAAGCTATTTAATTTTTTAGAGGCTTCATTTCTTCATCTTTAAAAATAGAAAATAATAGTCCTAACCTCAAAAGATGTTATGGGGATTCGGTGAGATAATGCAGTCATATGACTCATAGTAAACATTCACTAAATATTACCTGTGGTTATAAATGGTGGAGACCGATTTTTAAAATCAGCAGCATTTAAAAGAATATACTTTGTTTAAAGAGCCCATAGTAAAAATGGAGTCAAGGTATTTTGTTACAAACAATAGAAAATGTATATAAAGCACTGAACATAGAAGCAAGCATTTACTAAGTGCTCAGGGCTTTTTATTAGATCATTTCTTGGAATAACATTGTGAAGTATAGAGCTGAAAGATAATCTCTAATTCCCATGCAGAGTTGATGAACCCAGTTTGTACATAATGCAGTCTTATTATAAAAAAATCTTTTACAGTTATTTTCATTTTTACTGTTGACTTACATATCTATCATTAAAGCTTGTATAGAAATTGCTAATTTATAATGCACTTCAAAATTAATGTAGCAATTTATCTAGGACAAATTTTAAAGACGGTTTCAAATCTACTCTGTATTAGGAACATTAAAACTTGATTAGATTATATATACTAATTTTAAATAATCAAATTATCAGTTTCATAAAAGGAGGTAATTTAAAGAAATGGCCAAATCAATACTGCTCTGAGTACTTCAGAGAACAACTTTTTCTTCCAGAATAAAAAGTTATTTATATAAAACTAACATTTGAAGAATTCTTCACTGTAGCATGCTAATCTTCTGTATTTCCATGTATATAGGTGGGTAGATAATTCAAATATTGCAAAGTTTCAAAACCTGAAAATCTTCTGAGTATAATGTAAATCAGTGACTATTATGATTATCCAAATAATGGTTAGTGCTGAAGATATGCTAAGTAAGTACATAAACTTATGCTGTCTCTTTTTTTTGAGCAATTTTAGACTTTGGATATTGATTTCAGTGAGGATAAAATTATATCAACACTTGCTCAGAAAAATGCAAAGATGAAGCGTGCTGCATATATGTGTGCATTTCTCTTACCAGTATTCAAAGGGCAGCTTTAATTTTTAGATACAGCTTTTAGAAATGTGCTTCGCATAATATTCCAGCCAAAATGTGAACTCAGGTAGCATTTCTCTCTCTGTGTAATTAACAAAACTTGAAAGTCTTTAACAATGGAAAGGTTGAGAGTTTTGCTCATAATACTTTCAGGGTGTTGGTAGTTGTTATTAAATAGTGCAGTATTATACTAGTTTCATTTTAGTATATAAAGGAAGAAGTTGAGAATTCAGTATCATAGGATTTAGAGCAGATTTTTTTTGGAAGACATCTATAAAATTACCAAAACCTGAGCTGCCAGCTGATTATCAAAACTATTGATTAATACAATGGAGAGTTTCTGTTTTCATCTTAAACTGATTTAAGACAGAAAGACACCTGATTCCTACTAATTAGAACTGTATGCACATTTCAGCTACGTACAGTACATACCGATGTTTTGTTTTCGAAAATTAGTTTAGAATACTCCCATTTGTCTTATGCATTAATATTACGCTGTAGTTCATTTTTTAGTGCCAGGGTGTAGCCCTTATGGTCTATCTCCGAAGGTAGAATACTTATTTATTTTAGTTTTTTTTCCACCTGCTTTTAATATTGGACTAGAAATCTTTAATATTTTCCAATTGTGAATGGGCACAGTTTTGTCTGGTTCCTAATGATTGTGTTGAAAGCGTAAAACCTCTATTGAGTGTAAACAGATAGCAAAAGCACATTTTACATAGAGAAACATGGGGGTTGGGATACATCTGTCCTTATTTTACATGGAACTTAGTGAGTTGATGCTTCATTGTATTCAAACAGTTTACAAATAATTATATGGCCCTTGAAAACCTATACACATGGTCATACTTTCTCAGAAAATATTGCATATGTAGTACTCTAAAGTATTCATTTTGGGTTTGCATATTTTAACACAGCAAGTTTAATATTAGCTACAAATTGAGATGCCAAAAATATAGTCTATAAATACTTGAACTTAAAAAAGTTCAGAATTTTAAAATTTGTAAAAAGGGTTGAACTGAAAGGCATGATTTAATCTGAAATTCTCATGAAGCATTCACTAGTACATTGTGTTTGAAATGAATGTAATTTTATAGTGCATTATTTTTAAAACAGGTTGTCCTTGGGAACACAGTGTTCTCATGAAGATACAAATAAAGTTGCACTGAATTTTCTTCTGTGGCTAACTTTTGCTAAATAATTTATAATTTTATAGAGAATGAAATCTTAGGCAGATGCAAATAGTCTTTGAAATTCATAATACTATTATGAAAAACATTCTTTGAACTATTCTACTTTAAACCAGTAGCATTTTAATACAAAATTAATTATATATCAGTAAAATATGTCATATAAAATAGTAAGAAAAGATAATTTTAAATTCTGAATGTTCTTACCACAGGAAATGATAAATGTTTAATGTGATGGATGTACAAAATACTGGTTTAATCATCACACAATGTGTACATGTATTGAAACATCACACTGTACCCCTTAAATATGTACAATTATTGTGTCAACTAAATACAAAATAAAACTTCGGAAATAAAACGATTTAAGGCTACATCGATTTTAATAACATTTCAGAAAAATAAAATTTAGAGAAAAATTTAAATATTGTAGTAGCTTCCCATTTCCTAGAGACATTTAGATGTACAATGTGATAACTTAATTAAGATCCTTTTAGATGATTATTGGAACCATATTTATACCTGCCACTTAATTTTGTCAGGTTTGTTTTGCTAGGTCATTACATTATGTATAAAGAAGAGAAGAATAGTTGTCAGAAAAATGGTTTCACCAAAAACCAGAAAAAAATCTTATTTTTTTCAAATTTGAAACTTTTTCTTGCTTTTCATATTGAAATTCTAGGTGAAGCATTACTTTATGGCTAAATCTACTTCCTCATAAAGCCAAAATAAACTAATTGTATCCGAAGAGGAGGACTAAGTATAGCTGATCAGTAGAAGACAGATTGAGTAGAAGATCTGGTAATGTTAATCGTATTTTCTTCAAGAGAGAAAATGTTGAGTAGACCATTCCCAGAATTTGACAAATAGCTCAAAATTTCTAGTTGCCAGACAGTTGTCATACCAGTTTTTTTCACAGTTACAAGTGTTTGGATACTAATGCATTTCTATTTTCTTGGAGGCAGAGGAATAAATAGAATGACCATAAATCAAATAATGAATGACTGGGTTAGAACTTGTGTTTACTTTTTCCACCTGCTTTATTCATTTTGCTTACTTAATGTGTAATGCTTGTTCTGTGGTAAAGGGTACCTAGTCTCTTGTTCGTGAAGCAAGAGTATCACATCTTTTGGTCTCACAAACCTGAAGTAACTTGTTACTCGGATGTGTCCCATTTAGGGGGATACAATATGATTAACGCAAGTCCCTGTCTTCAAACAGTTTCTAGTCTAGCCTTCTGCGAGTACAATTTTTTAAAAAAATTCATTAAAGTTATCTTTCATAAACTGGCAAATCTAGTTTTCTAACATTTTGTAACAAATGAAGTGAAAAAATCATATTTTTGTTTATCTTGTGATAACCTTTGCTAGAACTATGTTGCACCTTTAATATTTTTCTAGACTTTTGTATATGAGATGAAAGCTGTTTTTTCTTAAAAATATTCATGAAAGAAAAACCAGTTTTTCCAGGATAAATGGTTTGTGATTTTTTTGCTATTAGCAAATCTCATTCTTAAAATTAAGAAGAAGATACTTTGTTACACAGAGAGGACACTTGCACAGTTCCTTCAGTGGAAATAATTCCGTGTCTTTCATGGAAGACCTACATGATAAAAGGGTTTGATGGGTTGAGGTCTTATTTATGAAATATTTGGGTAATGTCATTTTCAAAAATGAGATTTCCATTACATGGCCATTGCTGGGGTTTCATTTGGAAAATTTGTTTACTCTTCCCTTGAGATCCCATATGTTGGTTGATTTATAAATCATATTTACAATCCAATTAAATAGAGTAATTTAACATGTTTGCTCCCACTATATTTATGGTGCACATTTGGTAGTCTCTACTCAGCCTAAACTAGCTTTTCAGATTAATTACATGCCCCTCACTGAAAACATTAAACAGATTTGGGGAGCTTAAATCATGTACTCCTTTACTGGAAAGAATAAACAAATATCAGCGCTACCTGTCATTTCCTTCGCGGTAGAAAAATGTACTCTTTCAGTGATTGCTTCATAAATAATAATTATTTTGCCAAGTAGAGATTTATATATTTTACTAATGTCAAATTTCAAAATTAATAGTGAGAAAATTGATGTGATTATTGAGTCACTAGAACGCGTGGTGACGGTGGCAGGAGGCAGGTACATTTTGAAGCATGTTTGTTATTTATCATTTACTCCTTTTTTCTAAATTTCTAAATCTGAACTTCAAAACTAAAATGAAAAATTAAGGCAATGCCCCCTCTAAAAGTCTAGGTCATTATTTAATCTGAGGGAAAGCTAAGAGCTATTTTTTCCTCCCTCCCTCTCTGTCTCTCTCTCTTTCTGCAAACACTTTAGCCTCCCCTTGCCTCTTTCTACAAGATGAAGTCACTTCTCTGAGCTTCTCTTTGTATACTTTTTCTGTAGTACAAAAGAGATTTTATTACTAAAGTGACACTAAGTATGCATTGTGGATTTTAAGAAACGTTGAAATGTTTTATACTACCACAAATAATAGCATAAAGCAAGTTTGATACCTGAGATATTGGGCATCTATAGAAAAAGTTAGTAGTTTTTATTTTTGTTGACACTTGATTAATATAGTCATAGAGTAAGTGAGATACCTGAGGGAAGACCTAGATTCAATATTTTACCTTCCAAGTTCCAGGAGCACTGAGATGAGAATCCAATCCAGTACAGTTTCTGAGGGTCATATTCCAGGGGCAATGTCCCTGAGCAAAAAGACGCAGGCCTGTATTAGTGGATTATAGACACTGCAAAAGAATAGCTAAAGAGTCCTAGAAAAGTCTCAACAAGGAGCAGTCATTCCAAGGGCCAGGGTATAAGGAAAGAGAAGATAACGAAGCAAAAGTTTCAGGGAATTATAATTTAGGATGATAGATTAAAGATACAAAGAGAAAAAAATGGGTAGGAAAAATTTAGTTGTCATGGAAAATAGAATTGACACTAGATATTTTTTGCTAGCTACTTTGTCATGTATATTAAATCATTTAGTGTCATGTATATTAAATCATTTAGCGTCATGTATTTGTAAAATGTTGAGTAAAGGATGAGACCAGCACCTTGTGCGTGCTAAGCGTGCATTCTACCACTGAGCTGTACCTCCAGCCCTTAGAATTGTTGTTTTGTTTTTCTGAGTGCACACTGGCATCAAAAGTGTTGATTGCTACTGTCTAGAGAAGACCAAATACAAATGTAAACACATTTCTAGAACTGTACTGAAATGATCCCACTCCAAACTAATTTCTCATGGATTATTGGAATATTCTGAATAAAAAGGATCACAAGTATAATCTCTATTCAATGCTGGATTTTCCCTCCTGCAATTTGATAGCTACCTTGATATTTATCTCCTGACAGCCTTCAAGTGTATTTCCTTTAGGATGTAGGTAGCCAATCTAAAAAAGGAGAAAAGACAATTCTTAAAAAAAGAAACAAGTGAGGATTCAACAATAAAAACTGAGGACTAGAGGAGGAGAGATCTTTTCTAGATATTATCAAAAGATGCTCTAACTTGAGATTAAATTGTGTCTATCTTCTAACTGTTGAGGCAAAGTAGCATAATATCCTACAGAGGACCCTGCATCAGACAGGGGTGATATGTTCTTTTAATATGTAACCAGTAGGCCTGGAGTACAGGAATAGATCCCTTTATGTATATCTTTGTGTCTAAAAAGAGGGTAAGAGATCCTTTTAATTTGTAACAGTGATACGCAATAGTAGTTTCTTCGCTTATGATGGTGCACTTTGTTAAAAGATATAATAACACCACTCTTGGGGCCTCATGAAATATATTTTAATTTCAACTGAACGTTGTTATATATAATATATAGTATATAATATATCATTATTTTGTAATTGTGGTATATTCAACAGTTTATAAGGAAGTAAAATTTGTTAATCCTTATAATTTTATAATATGTGGTCCCTGTGATATAGGAGATATTCAGGAAATTTTGCTTTCTTTCTCCATTCCCATTATTCAAAAAATAAATACTGGGAAACAGAAGAACATAAAGTGTATGTTTTTGCTGACCAGACACAGGGTTAATTCCTAAAAATTTTTTTTTGTCAGAAATCCATGAGCAATGCTAAGTCACATCCATGTACATATTTTACTCTGTGCATATATTTATATTTGCTCCATACATATATTTACTCCAAACATATATATTTATATTTACTCATGCTTTACACTGAGAAAAGTTTTTGAGACCCCATCATTATATTCTCATAGGTGTGGAAGTGAAAAAAACAACCAAAATGCAATGTCCTATATTATATCCCCAGCACACACACACAGAAACAAAAAGCAAATCTTCATAAATCTTTATGTTTTATTTAAATGGAAAAAGTATCTAATTTATGTCCAATTTACTTAGCTCTAAGGATTAAGTTTCTAATACAATTCTAATATTTATATTTTCACTAGGAAATAAGCTGATGCGTTAGTCCATTCATGTCACTACCAGGAAACAGGACTGACTCTTTATCTCTAAGTAGTGTAGAAATTGAGGAGGAAAATTAAGCCACTTGAAGAAGGGCGCGGAGTGTTCATGCCAGAAGCAGGATTAGAAATCAGGGTGTTTTTGGTGTTGTTAATAGTAACGATAACAACAGTATTTTGCTGGATGCCAAGAGAGGAATGGTTTCTAGGCAGGTTTGCCTGCCAGAGCTGTTGCATTTTTGTTTGCAAACAAAGATTTTACATCTAAATTTATTTTGAGATGTATCCATGTGGTTTAAAAAACTCACATCATACAACTCAAAAACCTTGCACAAAATTTCCAATTTCAAAACCGTGCATATACAATTCTTTTGTATTTGGATAGACAGTTTCCTTTTTGATAAAAATAGCCAAGGAAAAATGCTCTCAATCTTTGTCTTAAAAAAACAAAAACAAACAAACAAAAAGAAAACAACAAAATCAAAATCAAAAAACAAAACAAAACAAAACCAAAAAAGTAAAACCAAGATCCTTACAAGACAAAGGGCCTGATTACCTGCCCTTGGTCCAACAGGCATTTTCAATGTTACATTTTAAAGTATGACCCATGTTTTACTTAACAAAGTCATGCTCATTTTTAGTCTCTAGCATGGCAGACCACATGGTGCCTTTCTTTACTAGAAGTCAAAACTACCCCAACCAGGCCTGCCACAAATGCCCCAAGAAAGAACCAAACAAAACTGAAGCACTGGGAGCTGACAAAGGCAATCTGGGTAACTGAAAAGGATCAAAGAGTATTTAATCGCCATTAATTATTTTTTAATTTTTAAAAAAATTTTTTAGCTGGGAGTTTTTATACATGTGCGTATTGCATCTTGATCATTTTTAGTCCCTCTGCACCTCCCTCCCCTCTCCCAATAATTATTAATTCTTTCCTCACCCTCTCTCTCCTTCCTGTACTTCCAAATGGCAAAAACAAATATTATGGATTTTCTGACGGTAGCTTGCTTAAAACTTCTGTGGACAGAATAATTCCTTGCCTTTTGGCGTGTGTGTGTGTGTGTGTGTGTGTGTGTGTGTAAGCAAAACCATGAATGCTTTTAGAATATAATTAAGGTCAAATAAATAAGAATCAGAAATTAGAGTCAGAATATTACTTGCTTACTCAGAATTTACTTTCTGCTCCTTCCTGGGAACCTGCGAAATGTTGATTACTCTAATGTGATGATTTTTCACCTTTTCCTCTCAGGCACCAAATGGTCTCCCAGCTGTGAGCAGTTTTGTGTCCGCATCCAGCATGGCTCCTTACCCTGCCCCAGCCCAAGTGTCGCCTTACATGACCTACAGCGCTGCTCCTTCTGGTTACGTAGCTGGACATGGGTGGCAACACGCCGGCGGCACCCCACTGTCCCCCCACAACTGTGACATTCCCGCGTCGCTGGCGTTCAAGGGAATGCAGGCAGCCAGAGAAGGTAGTCATTCCGTCACGGCTTCCGCACTCTGATGGGAAATTCCATCTCCAGCAGCTACACTCGGGGATCCCCCTCTCAGCACAGCCTCTCCCTGCTCCCAGGTTTCACAACCCACCCCTGCTGCCCCTCAACCCCCCTGCCTCGAGAGCTGGCTTGATGGACTCACATCCTTTGTGCTGATGACACTTAAGTATTTCTTGCCATAACTTCTTTCTTGCAGAAAACCTGACATGACTTTAGGATTTAAAAACAAAAGCAGCCTTACGGATTGAATGAAACGTTTGTGTTGCCCACACACTGTTTTAAGGAAGAAATCTACACCCCTCAAAGGGCTTAAGGAACTTTTAAAACTAGTCTTTGGTAAAACCACACGTGTATATTTATTTTAAAGCAACCTGAACTTTTGAAACGTGCAGTGCAATGGTTATTTTGCAAAATCAATAAAGGAAAACACATGTAGAAAAAAGTTATGTTACACCCTCTAATCAAATAAGGTGACCAAGTAAGCCTTAATTCATCGTTAGGAAATCAATCAATAATTGACCTGAGTGATCCTTTGTCTATTTTTAAGAGATGACCTATTTTGTTTCAAAATACATGTAGACTTCAAAGCAATTTGTCTATTTAGCTCCTCCTGGTGTTTTGACTTGGCTCTAGACACAGTAATGTTTATATTTTCTATTAAGTTGTAAATATGGACACTGGATGGTGCATTTGTGTCTTCATTCCATGGGGTATCCCCCGCCTTTCCTTCAATCCTTCTCCCTCTGGAGGCCCCACCCTTCCCAGGTGACTTTCTGGCAACATCTTTGTCTCTGTTTGGTGGTGGGCTTCTTGGGCTCATGGACCTGGACTTGCCCCCAAATTTTGCATGTGCAGTGAAGGCTTCAGCATCTCATGAAGGAAACTTTCTTTCTACAGCAGAGGACTCCAATAACAGATAAAGCAAGCCAGTCTCCTATTTTGTACCCTAATCAAACAACACACATACCAAGCATATAAAGGCAAGAGGGTGGAAAATATCTGAACAAGAAGGCTCTAAAGGAAGTCACTTAGAAACAAGTTTAATGTGAAATGTTTTGCAAAGACATTTAAAATGAACTTTCTGTTAAGAAAACCACTGTGAAACTAAACTGTACTGTTCTTGTTGGCTTACCTGTGTGTTCATCAATCTCAGCCCAAAATTAATGTTGTAACTTAAACAAAATGGAAAATTCTGCTCTAATGAATGTAACAATGGCTTGCCGTGAAGTTTACATTGTTGTATAGAAGCATGTTTCACCTATAGGTAAACTGGTGGTGGTATTAGAAATACAAATATTATTTAATTTTAACAAATTCCCTTTATTCATTTCTAGAATTACAGGACACAGACTGACAAATCTTTCTAGACCAACTTATTTTTTACTTTAATGTTAATAACAGAGCTGTGGAATATATGTGTGTGTGAGCATGTGATTATGTGTTGTATTTTAAAACATTTGATTTTCTTGGGCAAAATTCTAGTTTTTATCCCTTATGTTTAGGAAGTTGGCAATATAGGGTTAAAACATTTTTAGAACATTGGAACAATTCATCTATTGGAAAATTAATATATTGTAGGGATTTTTGGGTATTAATTCTGTGCAATAACTAACGGGCACCTCACTCAATGTGGATGTTAAAGATGCATTTGTTAGGTGATTTTGACTTCTTCATATCTGTGCTGTGCACAGCAACATGGCAATCCAGTTCTGCCACATAAGTTTCATGGCTTCATTTAAAACTCAGAGGCCTAGGTCAGCTAGTTTTTCAAATTGCCAGGATCTAAACAGTAAGCAGATTTCTGACACATACGTTCTATTGGAAGAACTGCTTTTTTAAAAGCAGATATTTTATAAAGCGCTTTGAACTGCATTTATTTCTAAAGCAGTTGAGCTGCAGTGCTACAAATAAAGGATTATAACTCCAGAAGAATATGCAGAAGGAGCAGATGAACTCTCAGGGCCATAGTCTTCCTTTCATCTTGTAAAACTCCCGTTAATGTCCAGAGTTCCCAGTCTGGTGAGAAAATAGACTATAAACCAAATGCAACAAAGATCCAATCCAATATTTTGGTGGGGATTTTAAAATCATATTGTACAGTGTCTCGCCTGGCATCCAGAAAAACTAACATAAGGTACAGAACTATTCTTTGTCAAGTATTTTCAAGCGGCTATGAGGGGGTCTTTAAAAAATATTAGTTGTTTATATGGAAATACAATTTAAATGTTATTTTCTTTTTCTAAATTAAGAAATTCTTGTTATCATTATTTGTAAATTTTTCTGGTTCTCCTATTTTTTAAAAAAATCTAATATTAATGATATCAATGTTTTCTTTTTTCCTTTCATTTCTCTTCACAGGCCTTATTTTAACAGTTAATTCACACAGAATAATTTTAAAAAGACAACAGAAAGCTCAAATACAATTGGCTAATCAAAGCAGATTATGAATTGAAGCCAATTTTAAAACTATGAGGAGCAAAACAGGATAGTTTATGGGGTTGGGATGTTTGATTTTTAAACATTATTGTTACTGGTTAATGTTGACACATTTCCTCTGTTTCTTAGAGGGATGTGTCATTTTTAAATTGGCAAATGCACTCTTTGGAAGTCCTTTTTTTATCTCCTCCACAAGCAAAGGTGAAAGGTTGAATTTCACGGCCCCTATGCACGTGGTGCCTCTTACAGGACACGGAGTATTATCTGCAAAGACAGAAGGCAGTTGTGTGACACAGGCACATTCTCATTCTATTGATTTTCTGTTTCTAATGACCCACTTATTAAATACCGGGCTGAAATATAAATTAAAAAAACACGTTGGAAAGGATGTACAGCAGAAGGCTGTGTATGTATATACAGGATGTTAAAAAGCCTTTTATTTTTATACTTCAAATGCTCTAAATTAATAAAAATTAATAATTACCATGTAATCTTTACTTTTTATTTTCAAAATACTTTAGTAAAATAGGCTTACTGTAAAAATATCCCAGTGTAATGGTCGTGAACATGTGTCCTCTAGAGCATGCAGATATTTTTGTAGACTTTAGCTACTGAAGTAGCATCATTTCACGATGAGGATACAAAGTTGACTTTGGTTATATCAAGACCAAACAGCTAGTTTTTAGAGTGCAAGTTAGTACAGGAATCCTTGGAAATGCTAAGAATGTTCTTCTATCTTGAAACATTTTTATCATGCATATTTTAATATTGTAGACAGTATATTTTGCACCTGAAGCTGTCACTTAAAACCAGTAACCTGGGAATATAATTGTAGTCTATGCATTCTTCTTAAGAACTACATGGGTAAAAGATTTATACAAAGGTATTTGGGTACAAATACAAAGAGCACAAAATGGGCTCAAGGAGCACTGCCAATTTGTGATTTAAAAAGAAAACATCTCAGCAATAAAACCTGTCTTCAGAGTGAACTATGTAAAGGAAAGTGTTTAATATAATCTCTTGTGTTCTATTTATAATCAAAGACTTCGGATAGCATGATCTAAAAATACCTATTTAACCATGTGAAATGCAAAGTAGACTTAAAATAGAACTGAGGTATATATTATTATTAAAGAAAACCAACAAATTTACTTTTCAGCATAGCACTCATAAAATTACACATTCTTAAAAAGCCATTTTAGTGTACTTTAAAGACATTTTTTCAGCTCTTAAAATATTATTTATGGGAAGAAACAATTCCTTACAAAAACATTTAAATTTTAGCTTTTTTGGTCCAGTCTTTCTTCAAATAATTCTTTAGGAATTAGCCACAGGATAATTTATTCTCAAGAATTTTAAACATCTGTAGGTCTTTCAGAAAAAAAAATTATCACTACAATGAATTTTCATTGTGAGGCAGTATAAGAGACAAAGCTTACATTGCTTTTTTATTGATCAGTGTTTTATTATTTTAGTTCATTAGTGCAGGAGTGTAGTACATGTTGCTTGCATTCCTTGTTTGGAGTTGGTACATGTACATAACACATCTCAATTCCTTTATTCATCCCTTCTCCCTTCCGTCCCTTCCCCCTCCACTCATTCCTCAATCCCCTTCCTTTTTTGTAGATGTTTGCAGTTCATAATGTTTACATTCCTTGGGTGGAGTTTATATACTATTTTAATATTTTACTCAAATACCTCATTGCTTTCTATTGCTTTTCACAAATTTTATATTGCTCTTATGATATATATCAGATTTCTATGCTATTTTAGTATTCAATTTATATACATAATTGTTTCATATTACTTTGCTTTTCACAGCATATCTTACTGGTTCATATTTTCTCTATCTATCTATCTATCTATCTATCTATCTATCTATCTATCTATATCTGTCATCTATCTCTGTATTGATCCTTTATGTATCTCAAACTACCAGATCAGATTGCCTAAAGATAAAATCTAAAGTATCAAGCTGTTCTTGACCAAGCTGCTTTCCCCTTCCTAATTGTATGCCTAGCTTAGCTGATCAATAGCGTCTCCTCTTCATGGTGCTACAGAGCAAATATCCACTATCTCCAGAGAAAATATTTCCTTGGCAATCACCAGTTCTCCTGCAGCCATGAATAGGTGTATTCATAAACCAGCAGCATCACTGCACCGCCTAGAAAAGAAAAGAGCTTTTTTAAAATCACAAATCCTGTGAAATAGTTTTGTCTTCTCCCATTGTTTCTGAATCCTATGGGGTCTCAGCCAGCTCATCGGGCAGGGGCTGTCCTGGAGCTCTGATACGTGGATATAAAGCTATTGCGGAAAATTCTCAGGGTAAAATCAAGACCATATTGAGTCTTTGAATACATTTTTTCCCCATGAGTTTCTGCAACTTTCACAATTTCTCATTGTGTTCTTTTTCAGGCACTTTTAATTTTTAAAAGTAAGTAAATAGAGACATATTGAGTCATGTATGGGAATGTGGCTTTCCTGTGAACAGAAACCTTCAGATTCTTTATGTGTCGGTAAAGGATTTATCTTTTTCAGTCCATAATTAGCTTATCTTTGTAGTGTTCAAGAAGAAAGTCTTTAAGGTGGTGACAGATGAATCTCTTTTCTTAGGCTTTCAAAGTGGATCATAACATGAAAAATAGCTTCTGAATGTTTTTAAAAGTCTATATTGCAAAGCTCAATAAAAGGAGGTTGGAAGCTAAGCATCATTCTACATATCTGCTTCAGATGTATATAGACTTGAACTTGAAATTCTGGTAGGGGAGTCGAGTGGCATAAAAACACTGTTTGTCTTGGAAAAGTTTTATAAATGGCTCAAAGAGGTTTGCCCTATAGTACAGAAGCAGGATATGATTCAGGAAAACAGGTGCTGAGGCTCTGAATACCTAGACCCTGGGAGAAGCATCTGTGTGTGTGTGTATCATTTTGTGTTTTCGCGGATGCAATAATGTATGTCCTGTACCTTAGGGTATTGTTTAAACTGTGTGAAAAGTATTACAAAATCAAAACATGGACAAATATCCAGAGCACAACCCTGAAGATTGGGTTGCCTGAATAGATGATTGACTTCTGACGGAAAGAAATAGAATTTCATTTGTGTCTTATTTTGTGCTCACTTAAAAAAAAAAACCCTATAGCCTGCACATTTTTGTGTAACCATATAAAAGAAATAATTATCTGCCTGGGATTTTAATTTTTAACCCATTAAAATATTCTATTAGACTTTCTCAGACCTCTTAGAACTCTGGCAAACAAATAAACAAAAAAAAAGATGCGCTACATGAGGTACTAATATGTATATGATTACTATATTTACTCTTAACTGCTCACAATGTAATACAAGAATATGCAGAATTGGGTTGGTTTTCTGTCTACTTGGACTAGGAGTTTACACCCCAGACTTTTGTAGGAGGCATCTGATTGTTAGCCACATAAAGCTGCTAAGGCTGCAATAAAAATAATATTGACTGCTTCTCTAAAATGAAGAACTAAGATTATAGATCTCTCTCTCTCTCTCTCTCTCTCTCTCTCTCTCTCCCTCAGTTTTAGTTGGCCTTAACTCAAAAGCCTTACCTTTCTCTCTACTTTCTTCCTTCGAAGTTCCTGGGCTGTGCACCTTTGAAATTAAGTGGGGCCACATCTTCAAACGAGACTATCAGTTATTTACAATTTTGTTTAGGCTGGACAGTAAGTTCACAATGCTTTTCACTGGGTTTATCACCACAGCAACTCAGAACCTCTCATGCAAAAAACATTTAAAAGCCCAACCAAACATTTGCAAGCCTCTAACAAAACTTGGGGTCAGATTATTTAAGAGCTTTA
>RJWM01023579.1:22500-31958 GCA_004363535.1 Dasyprocta punctata
TCGTCAACCATCTGTAAGGGAGTGCAGCCTCTCAAATATCTCTTCTGATCATCACCTCCTAGCTACCTCACCTCTCTGGCTTTGGTTCAGGTTCCCATTACCTTTGCCAGGTCTTGCTTCCTTCCTGCCCTTTAGAGCCTACCTTCACAAAGGCACCTAGGCTCTAGTTTCATAAAACACTTCGCTTCTGGTATCTTCCTACTCAAAGATCTTCCATACTGTCCTGTTGCATGGTGAATAAAAACAAAGTACTCCACTTGGCTTGTGATTTCTTTCTCACAATAAGATTCCAATTTATCTTGTTAGCCTCATGTGCTACATTCCTACCTTCAATCCATACTGTATTCATACTGGTTAGTTTATAATTACCCAAATATTCCAAGCATTTTCCCAATTCAGAGCATGGTTGAGGCTGGAGTGTAACCTTCACCCAGACCCTCATTCATTCCTCAGTTGCCTTTGGAAGCCCTGGTATAGCCAGCTCTGCTGCTTTTTGTCTTATTGCCCTATTTTCTTAGCTCATAATCCTACATTTCCAGCCTTCCTGCTTGACCTCTTCCCTTCCCACAAGCAACTCACTCCAGCTTAGCAACATCCCTATCCCTGCTCATGGAAGAGGTAACTATATTAATAATATCAAATATTTATGGTTTTTGTGCCAGATACTGCCAAGTGTAAATGTCTATGATTGTATAAGTTATTCTTTACAATTCTGAGGCAAAAATTATCATTCCTATTTCATAAATGTGTTAACTGATAGGTTAACTGTAAGAAGATAATTTTGTTTCACACAAGTGAATCCAAGGTTTTGCCTTAAGGATTACATACTTTTTTCCCTGATAACTTCTAAGTGCCAGTGGGTGGGCTTATGGGGTAGGCATCCTAGAACTTCCTGAAACTGTAAGCAATGTTTCCGTGTATATGGACTTTTCTGGGGAGAGTGGATATAGATTTTCTTAGGTTTATAAAACCTTAAAAATGATAAGTGTAATCACTGCATACTGCAAACATACTAATAAAAATAAACAAAAAAACTTAAGCATAATGAGACCATTTTACCTACTAGTAAGTTTATAAACCACAGAAAGGGCAGTGTAGGGTTTTAAACACTGGGGCTAAAACTAGGGAGCCCTAATTTACACATAAGAGTTACTATGCAACTGACCTTAGTGAAAAATTTCTCACATACATTATTGCTATGGAGTCCCACTGCACACATTCCAATGGTCTATGGATTCAGTGGTTCTCAAAGTGTTACTCTTGTCCACCATCATTAATTCTATCTCTTCTTAGAAAGAAAAATTAGAGTTCAACCCCAGACCTACTGAATCTGGGGAAGGAGCTCAGCAATCTGTTTAAGTAAGTTCTTTAAATTTTCTGATGGATGCCAAAGTCTGAGAAGCACTGCTTAACCTTATCTTATGATTCATCCTCTTTGGATGCCAGGGCTGGATAACTGATGTTCTAAAATACTTTATTTTTATGTATGTATTTATGCACCCTATGTATGTATGTGTATGTATACTGTGTATTACATATGTTTGGGGTCAAATCGAAGGCCTCATGCATGCTAGACAAGTGCTCTACCATTGAATTACTTCCCCAGCTGTGCTAGGATTCATATTCACCATTGGCCCTACAAGGCTCTGGATATGCTCAGAAACATTTGAAAGTTTTTGTTAATGGAAGCAGGCCTTTGATTCGTTAAGGCTACAGAAGTGAAGGTATTTCTGTTAGTTCCTTAACCCCTCCTTTAAGCCTCTCAGTCCCAAAACAAGAATGCGTAGCTGTGGGGTTCTTTGGTCTAAGTGATATTTAGTACATATGTTGTGATATTTGTGGTATCTTTCATAACTGCCTGTATTAGTCACTTTTCCTTTGATGAAATGAAATACCCTAACCCACAATTTAAACAGAATTTTATTTGGCTCACAATTTCCAATAGGTTCAGTCCATGGTTGACTGGCTACCAACCAGGGCATAGTGGAAGAGAATGGGGAAGAAAGCTACTCAACCCACGGCTTCCAGGAAGTAGAAAGAGAAGGGAGAAGCTGAGCACAAGAATATATCTCTCCAGGTCATGCTCCCAGTAACCCACATCTCACTTTCATTACTCAGTTTCCTTCCCAAAGCTCCACTTCTAAACAAATAAAACCTCTGGAGGGATATTTTAGATTTAAGCCATAATACTATCATTGCAATAACTAATATTATTATTGATGTTATTTATTGCCAGGAACAATATCATATGCAAAATATACAATATTTTAAGGTAAATGAATAAACTATGAGTTCAGCATATGACGCTATTTTACAGATAAGGACATAGTTGTATAAAATAATACTGCTTGTAAGAGGTGGAGCCTGGATTTGAGCCCAGGATCTTCTGAAACTCAAGCCTATACTGTTGTATATTATGCCATATTACTTCTCATTCATCATTATTTTGTCATTTACCCAACCAACAAACATTTATTGGAGCCTGATCCAACATTGGGAGCTAGAGTTGTGTATGGTCCAGAGAGGGGGCCAGGATATGTGTCCAATCAACCATCCCAGTACAACGTGATCAGTACTAAAGGGGGGCCCAAGCACAGTGCAGGAAGAAACATGCAGTAGGAACAAAGAATTTGTTCCTGGGATTTCACTATCAGAATTCTGTGAGACAGTATCTAGCTTCTGCCTTCTATAAGCTTAGTCACTCACTGGTTATTTAGGGTGCTAAGACAATTCATAATTGCAAGTCACCATGTATTAGCTGAATGACCAGCTGTCTGACATGAAAATCACACCACCTGGCATGTCATTTTGCTTTTTTCCCTAGGTTTATTTTTTAAAACTCTAGTAAGAAAATAATAATAATAAGACACTCACTATGTGCCAGGAAGTGGGATAAACATTTTCTGTATATTTAAGCCTAATAACATTCCAGAGCAACTGAGGTACCACAATTACAGAAATTTTCTAATTTACAAAGGGATATAGGTTTTTTTAAAAAATTATTTTATTTTATTAACTTTTTAAAAATTTTTATTTAAGAGAAAAAAAAAGACACATATAAGAAAGACCAAAAGCGAAAGAGACAAACAAATGACTAGAGTAAATGCACAACAGTAACATTACAGGTTTACAAAACAGGATGGTAGAAACTTGACAATGGTTACTATATTGCGTATTGTTATCTTCAAAATGGTTGTTTACATTAACAGATATAGACATGTAAAATTGATCTAATCATATGAGTATTAACTGTTCTTGCTCAATAACTAATACATTCAGCAGTATGTTCATTTTAGTTATCCTACATATACATATATACAGATTTATATCTTCTCCTTTTCTCTTCCCTCTTTCCCCCTTTTCCCTTCCCAATTACTTTTGCTCTTTGAGCTGATTTTACCCTTACATAGTATTTATTATAGATTTTTGATCATATATACTTTTTCAGTTTCTTATGAGTATGGTCTCAAGTCATGACCATTTACTTATAAACGTCTCAATGCAATCTTTCTTAATAGCTGAGTAGTACTCCATTGTATAAAAATGCCACATCTTTTTTATCCATTCTTTGATTGATGGGCACTTGGGCTGTTTCCAAGATCTGACTATTACAAATTGGGTTGCTATAAACATGGGTGCACAGATATCACTGTGGTATGATGTTTTCAATTCTTCTGGGAAAATGCCCAGAAGAGGGATAGCTGAGTTGAATGGGATCTCTAATCCTAGCTTCTTGAGGAATATCCACACTGACTTCCACAATAGTTACCAGTCTACACTACCACCAACAGTGGAGAAAAGTTCCTTTTTCCCCACAACCCCTCCAGCATTTGTTGTTGCTTGATTTTTTATTTATTTTTATTTTTATTTTTTTTCCAGCACCAGGGATTGAACTCACAACCTCACACCTGTCAGACAGACACTTTAGTCACTGAGCCAAACTCCTGGCCCTAGTTTTTTGAGGCAGGGTCGCACTGTGTAGCTCAGGCCGGCTTTTTGCTCGAGTTGTAACCCAAGCCGGCCTTGAACTCACAACACTCCTCCTACCTCAGCTTCCTGAGTGCTGGGATTAAAGATGTGCACCACATGCCCAGTTTGCTTGATTTTTTAATCTTGGCCATTCTTTCTGGAGTGAGATGGAATCTCAGTGTTGTTTTAATTTGCATTTTCCAAATGACCATTGATGTCGAACATTTTTTCATATATTTATTTGCCATTTGTATTTCTTTCTCTGAGAAGTTTGTATTCATCTCAGATGCCCATTTTTGGATGGGGTCCTTGAATTTCAGGGGCCGGATTTCTTTTAATTTTTTATATGTTTTAGATAGAAGTCCTTTGTCTGATGAACAGTTGGCTAAGATATTTTCCCAGTTTGTGGGTTTTCTTTTCACTCTGTTGGAGATTTTCTTTGACATGCAAAAACTTTTTAGTAAGATGAGATCCCAGTTGTTGATTCTGGAAAGTGTTTTCTGTGCAATTTGATTTTTGTTCATGAACTCTTTGCCTACTCCTGTGTCATCAAGATTTTTACCTACTCTGTCTTCTAGTAAGTTTAGCATCTCTGTTTTAATATTCAGATCTTTGATCCATTTTGACTTTATTTTAGTACATGGTGATAGGCATGGATCTAGTTTTAGTTTCCAGCATATAGAAAGCCAGTTTTTCCTGCACCATTTATTAAAGAGGCTGTCTTTCTTCCAATGTACATGTTTGGCCCTTTTGTCAAAGATGAGGTGGCTAAGTGTGTTTGTAGTTGTGTCTGTATCTTCTAATCTATTCCATAGATCTTCAGGTCTGTTTTGATTCCAGTACCATGCTGATTTTATCACAGTAGCTTTGTAGTATAGTTTCAAGTTGGGGATTGTGATGCCTCCTGCCTTCCTTTTGTTGCCCAGAATTGCCTTTGCTATTCTAGGTCTTTTCTGGTTCCAGATGAATTTCAGGAATGCTTTCTCTAGTTCTGTGAGGTAGACAAGTGGTATTTGGATTGAGATTGCATTAAATCTGTATAATAATTTTGGGAGAATGGCCATTTTCACGATGTTTGTTCTTCCTATCCATGAACAGGGAATATCTTTCCATTTTCTGAAATCTTCTTTGATTTCCTTCTTTAGAGTAATGTAATTTTCACTGTATAGATCTTTTACTTCCTTTGTTAGATTGATTCCTAAGTATTTCAATTTTTTGGATGTTATAGTGAAGGGTGTGGTTTCCCTTGTTTCACTCTCAGTGACTTTGTTGTTTGTGTAAAGGAATGCTATTGATTTTAGAGTGTTCACCTTGTATCCAACAACCTTACTGAATTTGGTTATTACTTCTAGAAGTCTTCTAATGGATTTTTGGGGGTCTTCTATGTAGAGTATCATATCATCTGCGAATAATGATAATTTCACTTCTTGCTTTCCTATCCCTATTCCGTTTATTTTTTTCTCTTGTCTAATTTCTCTGGCTAGTATTTCCAGAACTATATTGAATAGGAGCGGTGATAATGGACATCCTTGTCTTGTTCCTGATTTTAGGTTGAAAGTTTTCAGTTTTTGTCCATTTAGTAAGATGTTGGCTGTTAGTTTATGATATATGGCTTTTATCAGGTTGAGGTAGAGACTATTCCGATTTTCTGTAGTGTTTCTATCATGAATGGGTGTTGGATTTTGTTGAAAGCTTTTTCTGCATCTATTGAGATGATCATGTGTTTCTTGTCCTTGGCCCTGTTGCTATGGTGTATTACACTTATTGATTTGCGTATGTTGAATCATCCCTGCCTTTCTGGGATGAATCCCACTTGATCGTGGTGTATAATCTTTCTGATGACTTTCTGTATTCTATTTGCCTGTATTTTATTGAGGATTTTTGCATCTATGTTCATTAGGGAGATTGGCCTGTAATTTTCTTTTTTGGTTGGGTCTTTCTCTGGTTTTGGTATTAGGGTAATACTTGTTTCCAGGAATGACTTAGGGGGAATTACTTCCCTTTCAATTTCATTGAAGAGTTTGAGGTGTGTTGGCATTAAGTCTTCCCTAAATTTCTTGTAGAATTCAGCAGTGAATCCATCAGAGCCCGGGCTTTTCTTTGTTGGTAGGGTTCCAATTACATTTTCAATTTCATTAGCTGAAATTGGGTTATTCAGCAGCTTTACATCTTCTTGATTCAGCTTTGGTAATTCATAGGTTTCTAGGAATCTGTCCATTTCTTCTGTGTTATCAAATCTGTGTGAGTAAAGGTTTTTGAAGTAGGTGTTGATGATCTTCTGTATTTCCACCGGGTATGTAGTGATTTCACCCTTTTCATTTCTTATTGCATGAATCTGAGTTCTTTCTTTCCTCTTTTTGATAAGGTTGGCTAGGGGTTTATCAATTTTATTTACTCTTTCAAGGAACCAACTCTTCAATTCATTAATTCTTTGTATTGTTTTCTTAGTTTCAATTGCATTAATTTCTGCTCTAATCTTAATAATTTCCTCCCTTCTTTGGGCTTTGGACTTGACTCGCTCTTCTTTTTCTGGAAGTTTGAGGTGCAGCATTTGGTTGTTTATGTGTATTCTTTCCATTTTTCTGATGTGGGAGTTTAGTGCTATAAATTTCCCTCTGAAGACTGCTTTCATTGTGTCCCATTTGTATTTGCATTTTTATTCAATTTAGATATTGTTTAATTTCTTCTTTAACTTCTTCTGAGACCCATTGGTTATTTAGGAGGGTATTATTTAATTTCCATGTGTGTATGCGGTTATTGTAGGTTTTTTTGTCATTCATTTCCAATTTTAATGCGCTATGTTCAGATAATATGCATGGAATTATTTCAGTTCCTTTGCATTTACTTAAGCATGTTTTGTGGACCAGTATATGATCTATTTTAGAGAGTGACACATGTGCAGCTGAGAAGAATGTGTATTCTGATGCTGATGGGTGGAATACTCAGTACACATCTATTAGGTCCATTTGTTCACAAGTTTGATTCAGTTCTGTTATTTCTTTGCTGATTTTTTGTTTGGTTGATCTGTCTCTCTGTGACAGTGGGGTGTTAAGGTCCCCTGTTATAGCTGTATTATTGTTTATTTGGTTTTTCATGTCTATTGGGAATTGTCTTACATAGTTGGGTGCTCTCATATTCGGTGCATATATATTTATGATTGTAATCTCTTTCTCTTCAAGTTTTCCACTAACAAGTATGTAGTGACCTTCTTTATCTCTTTTGATCATTTTCAGTTTGAAGTTCGTGTTGTCTGCAAACAGAATAGCTACTCCTGCTTTTTTCTGGGTTCCTGTTGCGTGGAGTATTGTTTTCCAGCCTTTGATTTTTAGTCTGTGAATTTCCTTTTGAGTGAAATGTGTTTCTTGTACACAGCATATTGTTGGGTTTTGTTTCTTAAGCCACTCTGCTAGTCTGTTTCTTTTTATTGGTGAGTTAAGACCATTTACATTGATTGATATAACTGATATGTACTGGCTTGTCCCTGTCATGATATCTTTCTGTTGTTGGTTTTCTACATTTTCTGTTTAATTATTTGCCCTACTTCATGGTTTCCTTCTGTTGTTGTTCTCAAGATTGTAGCTATCGTTGTCTCTTTGTAGAGTGCCTTTCAGTCCTCTTTGTAGTGTTGGTTTGGTGGCCATAAATTTCTTCAGTTTTTCTTTGTCATGAAAGTATCTTATTTCTCCATCAATTTTTAAGGATAGTTTTGCAGGGTACATCAATCTGGGTTGTAAGTTGTTTTCTTTGAGGATTTGAAATACTTCACTCCAAGCTCTTCTTAACTTAAAGGTTTGTGTTGAGAAGTCTGCCGTGATACTGATAGACTTTCCTTCATAGGTGATGTTTGTTTTCTCTGACAACTTTTAGTATTTTGTTCTTGTGCTGTATTTCTGATACCCTTATTATTATATGTCTGAGTGAAGATTTAGTTTGATTATGGTTAATTGGGGATCTGTATGCCTCAGTTACCTGTATTTCAGATTCTCTTCCCATGTTTGGAATGTTTTCTGCTATTATTTCTGTGAATAGTCTTTGCAGGTCATTAGTATTGACCCCTGCTTTTTCATTTATCCCTATTAATCTTATGTTATTTCTCTTGGCATCATCTTGCAGCTGTTGAATTGTTGTTTCTTGGTTCCTTACTATTTTTAAGAGATCTTTTCTTTCATGACCATAAGCTCCCATGTTGTCTTCAAGATCTGAGATTCTATCTTCAGCTTCATTCAAGCAGGTTTTCAAACTTTCCATGGAATTTTTCATTTCCTGCATTTCCCTTTGCATCTGTTTCATGCATTGTTTGTGTCTTATATTGTTCATTCAAAGTTTCAATCATTTTCTTTAGTTCTATTTTTTTATCTTGCTCTTCTTTAGATACACACAACATTTCTTTAATAAGATTGTCATTTCATTTTTTAGTTCAGAGATTATTTCTGATTTGAGTTTCTCTATAGCTTCATCAAGCTGTTTCTTTACTGCATTTTCTATCATTTCAGAAAGTTCAGTTGTGTGACTCCCAGTGTCTTCCATTTCAGTGTCTCTTGGGTTTGTTCTCAGTGGGCTGGGGGGTTAAGACTGCCTCTTGGTCTTTTGTTTTGTCATTTTCTTCTGGGACCTGTGTGGCTCTGTGTCTTGTGAGGCTGGCCCGGTTTTTCCCCTGGTGGGTTGCACTGAGTTGCAGGACCAGGTAGAGCTGGATCCTGTGCACAGCTAGTGAGGGTGCACTCCCAGAGTGTGCTGGTGGAGCCTCCACCTTACTGGGTGGGGGCTGAGACCTCCCAGACTGAGGCAGCTAAGTGGAGCATACCCCGGAGTGTGGTACAACCCGGACCCTGCATCTGGCTGCAAGGAGTTCAGAGCCTCTGGAGTGTCAAGCAAACTGGGCCAGTCCCAGACCTACAGTGCCAGGGCCTTGCTCCTGGCTGGGTGGGCCCGTAACCTCTAGGACCCACCATGCAGCCTGCTCCACTGAACAATGGAGCTCACGCATGCCCTGCACTCTAACAGGCAGAGCCCAAGCTCTCCAAGGCCCTGCAGCTATGCTGGCCAGTCCCTGATAAGCAGCTCTGGGGTCCTAGGCTGGGCTGGACTCAGTACCTCTGTGTTCTGTAAGGGTGGCCGGGCATTCCCCTGGTGGCTTGTGCTGAGTCACAGGACCAGGTAGAGCTGGATACTGTGCGCAGCTAGTGAGGGCGCACTCCTGGAGTGTGCTGGTGGAGCCTCCACCTTACTGGGTGGAGGCCTAGACCTCCTGGACCCCGGCAGCTAGGTGGAGCATTCCCTGGAGTGTTGTGCCACCTGGACCCTGAGTCTGGCTGCAAGGACAATTTTTTTATTTTAAAGATACTAAAATCCAACAAAACATAACAGAACAAAGTCAATCAAAACAAAGCAGTAGAACTGGCACAGAACTTCAAAGAAAGACACCAGGAAAACAACAGCCACCACAGCATACCTTTTTACTTTCAGAATAGTTGACCATTCCATCAAGT
>RJWM01023580.1:0-31967 GCA_004363535.1 Dasyprocta punctata
AAGAAAAGAGACAAAAGCTGAGGTCAGGTGGAGCCCTCTCTCCTGATGGGAGAAAAGGAACTTCTCAACCACCCCTGCACATTTATTTATACACTCAGAAGGTTGATGTTAATTTCAACCCCGCTGCCTAGCAACTTGTTTGCCTGGCTGGCCTGGGCACCTTGCCTTCTCCAGCTGGAATAGCTTGTTTACCTGGCTTGCTTTGGGGTCTCTGTGTTCTCAGGGTTTTAGCCTCACATCTGTGATCAATCTCCAGCTTCAACTGCTCCTTACAAACAAGTATCCAAAATTAGCCTATGCATATCTGGTCAGTTGATTTTTGACATGGATGCCAAGATCATGTAACAGGAAAAGAATGGTTTGGGGATGGTAGACATTCATATACAAAAGAATGAAGTTGGACTCTTACCCTACACCAGGCATAAAAATTAACTCAAATCTATCAGAGTCCTACATGTCTGAGCTAAAACTATAAAACTCTTAGAAGAAAATAGAGAGGTAAATCTTCATAACCTTGAATTTAGCAATGGTTTCTCAGCTATGACACAAAAAAGCGTAAGCAACAAAAGAAATCTAGATAATTTAAACATTCCCAAATTAAAAGTTTTTTGCATCTAAGAATACTCTCAGAAAAGTGAAAAGAAGCTGGGCGTGATGACACATGCCTGTAACCCCAACACTCTGGGAGGCTGAGGTGGCAGGAGGACCACACACTTGAGCCCAACCTGGGCAGTGTGTGACTCAGTAAGCCCCTGAATCAAAGTAAACAATAAAGAGGTGTGGGGATGTGAAGGTCCTGAGTTCAATTCCCAGTACCACCAAAAGCAAAACAAAACAAAACAAAACAAACAAGCAAACAAAAAAAGGTGAAAAGATAATCCATGAATAGGAAAAAAGATTTGCAACTCATACATCTGATAAGAGTCTAGCAAAGAACATTTTTAACTTAGTAAGAAAAAGACAAACAAATCAAATAAAAAATGAGAAAATGACTTGAGTAGTTACTTCTCCAAGTAAGCTATTCTAATGGCCACTAAGCACATGAAAAGATGTTCAACATCATTAGTCATCAAGGAGATGGAAATTAAAACCATGAGATTTCATTTTATACCTATTAAGATGCTAAGAAGAAGAATGCTTTAACCAGAAAATAAGTATTAGAAAGGGTGTAGAAAATCAGAACTCAGGTGTGGTAGTGCATGCCTGTAATCCCAGCACCCAGCAGGCTGAGGCAACAGGATTGTCAGGAATTTGAGGTCAACCTGGGCTGCGTAGTGAGTTCAAGGTCATCCTCAACTACATAGTGAGATACTGCCTCAGAAACAAAACAAAACAAAACACAAAACAAACAAACAACTCCCCCCCCCACAAAGTGGAACTCTTAGCCAGGCATAATCCCACCAGTCAGGAGGCTGAGGCAGGAGCACCCCTGTCACTTCAAGATCAGTCTGGGCTACATATTGAGTTTGAAATCAGCTTGGAATCCATAATGAGATTCTGCCTCAAAAACAAAAGGAAAAACAAAATTTAAAAAATATTCTTTTTAGAAACGTGTCTGTGCTTTTTAGAAATTTGTATATCTTGTTTCTAAATCATATATCCTTGATCAATAAAATAATTTATTCATAATTTTGTAGCCTCTGATAAATAATGCTGGTCAAGAGCATGGATGCAATCAGATGATTAAGGAATGATTCAAAATGTGTTGAGCCCATATTCCTGGGGCAGCCTCTCCTGACCTAGATTGAGGATCATGTTGTTGATGTTCTCGAGGCCTCTGCTGGGCCTTCATGGCAGGTTTAAAAATTAGAACTAAATAATTTCCTTACTTCTTCCTTGTCTAAGATCTATCTACTTAGAAATACAGTATAAGTTGTGTATCTAACTTCTTTCAAGGAGCTTAATGTTTTTGAGGTTTGTTCCTGCTATACCATGTCTCAGAATTTCATTCCTTTTCACTGTCAGCTAATAGTCTATTATATGACTAAATTTCATCTAATTTATCCGTTCACTAATTGATGGATATTTCAGTAGCTTCCAGCTTTTGGCTATTGTGAATACTGCTGCTCTGAAGAGTCACACACAGATCTTTGCATGAGCGTGTTCTCTTTTCTCCTGGTAGAGAGCTAGAAGGGGAATTGCTGAATCACATGATGACTCTGTCCAGCCTTTTTAGCATCCAGCAGAGTATTTTGCAAAGTAGCTGCACCATTTTATATTCCGACAGGCAGTGTGTTTCCATTTCCCATACCCTTGCAGTTTCCTGTGTTTCCTTAATATTCATAATCTTTTTTTTTTTTGGTCTTTTTTGAGGCAGGGTTTCACTATGTAGTTTAGGTTGGTCTTCAACTCACTTTGTAACCCAGGCTGGCCTCAAACTCACAGCGATCCTCCTGCCTCAGCCTCCCAAGTACCGAGATTACAGGTGTGCTCCACCATACCTGGATAATATTCATAATTTTAGGCATATTTTTATGTACTCTTTAGACATTTGCACAACTTCTTTCTATAAATATCAATTCTTTTACCCATTTAAGAAAAACGGATCTTGCGTTAGGCACTTGGTTCAATCCCCTGGACCACTAGATTAGATACATACATAGACAGATAGATGGACAGATAGTCTTTTTTATTATTAAACTGTTAGAGTTGTTTATTCAGTAATTAGATATATTATTTACTAATGTTTTTCTCATATTTGTAGGTTGCTTTTCCTGTGTGTGCGCGTGTGTGCGTGTGTGCGTGCGTGCATGTGTGTATGTGTTTTCCAGTACTCCAGCTTGAACCAGGGTCATTCTCACTGAGCTACGTTTCCAGCAACCAACCTTTTTAAAGAGGCATAAAGGAACATATTGGGCAGAATGTTAGAACTATAAACTTGTTGGGAGTGGTGATGCACAGCTGTAATTCCAACACTCGGGAGGCTGAGGCAGGAGTAGTACTCCTCCTGACTCAGTTCAAGGCCTGCCTGGGCTACGTAGTGAGACCCTGTCTCAAAACACAAAGTGAAAGTATACAGGTAAAGAAATAAGAGCATGGGGCCTCAAGAGTGAGACACACTGTTTCCTGGAACAGAGAACATTTCTGTTTCTTTGAAATTTGTGAGTCTACAAGAAGTTCTGTCTTGGTCCTGACTAATAGGAAAAAGAAAAAATATTGGTCCATCCCCCAGAAAGATAATGGCCCATTGCACAGGCAAAAGGTATGGGCCCGGCTGTTGTTGTTTTTTAAAATGGATCATCTAAACATTCTTTGAATTCTCTCAGTCTATTCTTTTATCTTAAAATCAGGTTTCTGCTGTCATCAACTAAACTAATTTATGGACCTACAGTATCCTTAAGGAATTTTGGAAGTACTGCGTCTGGAAGAAAAAAAAAAAACATAAATTAACCAAGAGAATACTGATTATGGAGAGACTTTGGTAACTTTGCATTCCAGAAGTTGTTGTCCTCTTAAAAATACAATTTTTAAAAAATAATAGTTTTCCTTGTCCCCTTTCTGCCTATCTTTATTTCTTCTGTCGTATGTAATTTCTCCCCATGAGACTTTGATTCCTTATTCCTAAGGGATACAGAGGGATCAGAGGTCCATTTTTTTTCTAACTGCTCCAGGCTGAAGAGGGCAGTGATTCTCTCTCAGCAGGATCAAAAGGCTCATCCTGACTGACCTGAAGGAGCCATAGAATTTGACGTTGTGCTAAATTGTGAAAAATATGTGATAAAACATCTGAAGAGTTTTCAGAAGCTTACAACATGACATTGTTTTAATAATAGCATAGATGAGCAACAGGCAGCTTGACTAGGACCCACCCATTTAAAAAATTTTCTCATATTGAGACAGTGTTTCCTAAATTATGAAGTTCTCCAGGCTGGGCTTGAACTTGTGATCTTCTTGCCTCAGCTTCCCACAGTGCTGAGATTACTGTGAATTTTTACAAAAATGAGCAGGATTATGTTACTCTTTTTCACAACCCTCTAATGCCTTTCCCCGCTCAGAGTAAAAACCAAAGTAACTACAATTCCTACTGGTTGAACAAAATAAAACCTCCTGGTAAATTCTGTGCTGCCCTCCTCTCTGACCAAACCATTGATCTTTCCTCGTTTAGATATGTTAGATCCTGTCTGTACACAGATCTCTGCGCTTGTTCTCTTGGTTGGCAATGCTCGCCTCTTAGCTACCTGCATAGCTCCTTTGCTCATTTTCTTTAGATCTTTGTTCAAATGTCCTTCTCAGTGAAGTCTTTGACTACTGTATGTTGTCATGTCTCCTAATTTTTCTTGGTATTTTTTCTCTTAGTACTGGTCTCCACCTGCCGTAACATGTAATAATGTAAATAAGGGATTCCCATATTTATTATTTATCTTTCCTCTGTAGAAAGTAAACTTCAAGAGCACAGAGATCTGCTTTATCCCATGTATGGCCAGCGCTAGACCACTGCCAGGTGATCCATAAATGTATACTTCATGATTAAATGAGTGCCCTGAGCACCGCACGAGGAAACTGGCCAACTGGGAAGAAGACTAAGTCAGATTCACTGGTTAATCTCATAGGATGCTACACACTAATTCCTTCTGTCTCTGTAACATTCTGCAACTTAACTGTGGATGACCACCTTCTTAAGACTCCGCTGTTGCTACTAAAGTTACCTAAATTGATACTAATCTGGTTGGACCAGCTTGTCATTCACTCCTTTCCATTTCCATGTTTCCCTCCCTCTCCAGATCATTTTGCATATCTGCTGTATGCTTAGCACTGGATATAAAGTGGTAATCCTACAGGGTTGGACTCTCCACACTTAGAAAGCTTATAATTTTCTGAAATTCACTTTGTCTGAGTAATGAGACCACCATCATGGGAAAATTTCCTATTAAGTTTACTTCCCAGTTTCAAGAATCTTCTAGATAAGCTAAAATGCAATAGAATTCTAGAAAACAAGTCTCCATTTGAATTGATTTCTAGAATTATATTGCATTTAGTAATGGAGCTCTGCCAATATAAGCACATAAAAAAACTTTCTTATACTACAGAAATCAAATTTCAAGTATCACAGACATTTGAAAGAAAATCACTGGCAGAGGAACTTTATCTACAGACTTTGAAAGTGTAGTGCAAATTAACAGCATTAAACTAACGTCTGACAAACATTCCCCATTTTACATTTTAAGCATCAGCTACAAATCTGTGCCAAATTTTTAAAAAGCTTTTTTGTTTGTATTTTGTTTTTGTTTTTGAGACAGGGTCCTTGACCTCACTATGTAACCTTAAATTCGTGGTGATCCACCTGCCTCAGCCTCTTGAGTGCTGGGATTACAGGTACATGCCACCACGTCCACATTAAAAAGCATTTTGCTTCAATTTTTTTGCAAAAATATTTTATATCAATGTAGTTCATTATAATAATTAAAATTATTGTCCATTTCCCCAAACATGTCTATTTCAAAAGTTCTTGGCATACACAAAACTTTAGCCAGACTAATTTTGCTAATGTCTGGAAATGTTTTAGCCCTTTAACCTCAAGTACTGTAGCCAAAATACATCAACAATAGTCTCTTATTCCATCAGAGTACAGCTAAGTACCTGAATGATAGCTCAGAGGTAGAGACAAGAAGCCTAAACGCTCGCCTACTTCATTTGACAACCAGAAAGACTGTCTCAAAGAAAAATTTTTGGTTCTTTTTTTTTTTTTTTTTAGTGTCCCTTAGATAAAACTTTAACAACAATAGCCAAGAGCTGGTTCCTGATGATTTTTCCATAAAATTCACCTGGTTGGTTTATAGCAATTTTACTAGAGATCTAAGGATGTTACAGAATAACAGTGAAGCAAAATTACAGTACAAATTGAAGTTAAAAATCCAAAACCTTCAGTTTGAAGCAATTCAGCAATGAAGCACTACAACTTAACCACAAAGCAAAATGAGAATAATATGGAGTCCACTTTCCTGGAAAATCTTGAAGATGTATTATCACTATGAGAATGCACATATTACGGCCAGGGACTTACCCAAAGAGTATAATAGAAATGGATGGTCTAAAAGAAGAGAGATTACTAACTGGCAAAGTGGTGCATGCCTATAATTCCAGCACTCTCAGAAGCTAAGACAGGGGGACTGAAAGGTCAAGCCCAGCCTGGGAAATATAGTGAGTTAGAAAGAACAAAAATGAGAATAAATAAGAGCTAAAAAAAAAAAAAAAAAAAAAAAAAAAAAAAAAAAAAAAAAAAAAAAAAAAAAAAAAAAAAAAAAAAAAAAAAAAAAAAAAAAAAAAAAAAAAAAAAAAAAAAAAAAAAAAAAAAAGGGTTAGGGATGTGTGAACAGTTAGGTTAGTGCAGTGTGAAGGCCTCCATTTTAAAGATCATCTCCCTACCCCAAATAAATGAATAAATAAATAAATAAATAAAGGAAGGAAGGAATTCCCAATGACAACCCTGGCTTTCCTCTTGCCAGATCAAGTATAAAAACAATAGCATAAAAAATGGATCAACACAGTGTTTTGCAACTTTCTAACCTCAGGATCTTTTAATTTCTTTTCTCCTTTCTTTTTTTTTCTTTTTCTTTTTCTTTTCTTTTTTTTTTTTTTTTTTTTTTGAGGGAGGATCTCGCTATGTAATGCAGGCTGGCCTCGAACTCACAGCAATCTGCCTGCCTCAACCCCCCAAGTGCTGGGATTACAGGCATGTGCCATCATGTCCAACTCGTTTTATCTCTTAAAAATCACTGAGAAGTTGTGGGCCAGGAGGAGAACCAAGAAGCCAACTCCGTCCCGTGAGCCAGCCAGTGTGCAGGCCGGGAGACAAGAAGAGGCGAACCTCTTAAGCAACTGGCTGATTCAGAGGAGCACAGACTGAGATGACAGCTACTGACGTAAAAAAGCAATTTAACGCTTGTATTGTTTGATTGACTTTGCAGGCCTAAAGCCAGTAGTCCGAGCATCTATTTAGGGAATAATAATATGCAATATAGCAACTATGTGGGATTTCCTTCTGTCTTGTGTTTGAAATCCAATATTGTTCTCACTGTTTTGTTTGATTCCATTTTATTGCTTTGTTTTATTCCTTTTAAAATATAAAAAGATAAAGCAGGAAAAATATCACTGAGTATTGGTAAGAATTTTAAGCAGGTTTACTTATCAATATTTACCATATTAGAAATTAAAAAAGGATTTTTTGAAATAAATGTTTACATAAAATTAATAAAATCCCCATTATATGTTATATTATTTTATGAAAAAATAACTACCTTGCCAAAAAATGTAGCTATGGCATTTTTACAAATTTTTTAATATCTAACTCAACTAAAGACAACCAGATACTCATTGGTGCTTTTGCATTGAATCTATTGCCATATGCTGTTTGGTTAAAGTCTATGAATGTTATACCTTACATCTAGATGTCTCCCAAACCTTCGTAGAGTCATAGGTGAGGCTTTTGGAAGATGACTGGATCATGGATGTGTGAAAATGGGATTAGTCCACTTATTGATTTAGCATAGTTGTGGGTGATGAAATCATTGAAGAGGGAAGTCTCACCCCAGGTATAAATGGCACCAACCAAAGGCTTGTAACATGAATAGAATATAAAGGGAAAGAAGGAAGGCAATGATCTCACTGCCTCCTGTCTGCCATGCTACGGACTGTTTGTTTTCCTGCCATGCCATTCTGCCATGCCACCATCCCTTGAAGTCTGTTGACTAGGGACTTAAACTTCTACAAACTGTGATCTAAAATAAACCTTTCCTCTTTTAATTAGGGGGTGTTAGGTATTTTGTCCCAGCAATGAGAGAGTAACTAAGACATGAAGAAATTCCAAATTCATAGGACATTTTATGAAAGGGAAGAGTAATTTAATAATCTTTTCAGAAAACTGTGGCTATTCCTATTTGATATTGACCAACACTCAACAAGTGATAGTTTTTCAAAAGATAGTTGCAGTGTGATCTAAAACTCTAGTAATGGGCTGCGGATTTAGCTCAGTGGTACAGCATCTGTTGGGCAAGCATGAGGTCCTGAGTTTAATTCCTAGTAAAAAACAAAATAAAACAAAACCTCTAGCAATGAAGTTTTCAATTTCTTGTTATATTAGAATCTACTAATCTCTCTTACAATTCAAATAGCTGTCTTCCCATTTCTTATTTGGTAAATGTATTGATTACTAGGAAAATACGGTTCACTTAATTATATAAATCATTCATATTTTGACATATTACTTACTATAAAATGACATCTGTTAGTCATCTCACTGATCTCATGAGATAAGTAAGTTTTGAGGGCCTACAAAGTATTGTTTACAAATTTCTCAAATTGCTAGTTTTCAATTAAGAGCTCACATTTTGGTAGAAAATGCTACCACTTGTTTTCATCAAAGTGACATTCTGGATTAATTCATTTTTCAGAAATACCAAATACTGTACCTAAAGTCTGAATAACAATAGTTTGTTATTTTCTTTTCCTTTTGTACTGGGAATTGAATGTTATTCTTTCAAGTAAGGTGTGTTTAGTAGAATAGAGAGGGCTGGGGTGTTAGTTCTGTTTTCAACCAAGACAGCGAAGTGCTTTTTCTCCACATAACCATTCTTCTGGTCAGGCAGCACAAATGTCTTATGCACACTTTCCATTTTGTCACACACTATACATAAAAGATATGTACTGAAGGATGGAAATTGAAAGCAAATATTGTTTTAATATTATTATGAAAATGGTTTTTTCTTTGCTCTGCTGGGGATTAAACCCAGGGCCTCATAAATGCTAAGTATGTGGTCTAACACTGAGCTATACCTCTGCCCCATGAAAACAATTTTGGCTTTAGAGATCTCTTGCAAGGATCTTAGAACCCTTGAGGTTCACAGAACAGACTTTGAGAACTGTTGGTCTACGAAAAGCAGTAAAGAAGAGCAGGAAAAATGATATACTTTTATTTTTCAGGTCCCAGGCACTGTAAAAAATTCAAAAGACGTCCTATATTCATTATCTCATGCGATGTTTTAAATCTAATATTTGTGGGGGGGGGCAGTACTGTGTTTCAACCTAGGGAACCTTGATCTACATCCCCAGCCTTTTTAATTTTTATTTTGAAACAGGGCCTGTGAAGTTGTCGGGTTGGGCTCAGTCTTGTGATCCTCCTGCCTCAATCTCCCAAGTAGATGGGGTTATAAACATACACTACCAGGTCCAGCAAGATCCCTTTAAATAAATATTTGTTTAAAGACTAAGAAACACAGGAAGTGATAGGATAGTGAAATGGAACCTTGTCTATCTTCCTCCAAAACGTGTACTTTTTTCCCACGGTGAGAAAAGATACCTTCTTTTTCACAAACTTGGATATAGGGACCCATCTCTACTATACTCCCATGTAAGTGATGTCCCCATCCTACCTCCTGGCCTATTTTCCTGTCTGTGCAGGTCCCTACCTCTTTGAATAAAATTATTTCTCCCACCAGTTGTCTAAATCACAGATGACAGAAACAGGGCTTGTGAAGGCACTTTTCTTCCTGGTGAGCTCACATCAAGTTTTCATAATCTTTAATCTTCAGAGAACCTGGAATTAGCCTCAGAAGCTTCTCAGCTGAGGTCCAGATTGCCATAATCAATCAATCAATCAGGACTCAATACAGATATGAAATGTAGCGATCCATCACCTAAATCACCATGAAGCAAATATATGGGGTCAGGATAAGCTTCTTCCCTTCTTCACAAATAGAAAAAGAAACTTTGCTAGAAATATACATGCATGGCTCCAGGTGATGGTGTGGCCTAGGAAATGAACATGGTCATTAGAAGTGGGTAGTAGTGAGCCAGTAATGGTGGTGCACACTGTAATCCCAGTTGCTCAGCAGGCTGAGGGGAGGGGATGGCAAGTTCAAGGCCAGCCTGGGCAATTTAGCAAGACCTTGTCTCAAAATCAAACTTAGAAAGGGCTAATGATGTAGTTCAGTGGTACAGCACTTGCCTCGCATATTTGAAGCCCTGGGATCAATCCCCAGTATCAAAACACACACTCACACACACACACACACACACACACACACACACACACACACAAGTGAGCAACGATGACTACAAATAGAGGGATATGAAGGAATGTGACCAAAGCAAGTCCAAAATCCATCAGAGCAGATATTAAGTCCTGTAGTTCCATGTGCAGCATCTGAGGCAATCTGTGGCAAGATACGAATTTCAAATGGGCTGGGGGGCTCCACCTCCACGGCACTTCAGGTTGTTGTAGTTCTATGGCTTCTCTCTCGGGCTGCTCTGCTCCCTTCTTGTGGTTTTCCTCAGACAGTCCACATTCCTGGCTTTTCCAAACTTCTGGACTTTGTACTACTTTCTTTAGCTTCATACTCACAGCTTCACCCACTGCCTTCTCTGGGCCACACTGCCTGGCCTCCCAGGTCTTCTGAAATCTGGGTGGAAGCCTTCCTGATCCCACAACTCTTGCATTCTGTGTGTACCTAAAACCAGCACCATGTGGATGATAGCAAGGTCTGCTGCCAGCTAGAGCATTAGCCAGGCTTCCCTTTCTCTTTTCTGTAGGGGTCAAGTTTCTGGATGGCTGAGCACTATGAATTCAATACCAAGGAACAAATTCTCTAGGCCACTGCCATTCTGGAACATGATGCTCTGGGTTTCTCTTCTCAAAGAAAAATCTTTCATTTTTGCAGTTTTGAGGCTCCAAAGGGAGGAGTCTTGCTACTTCTTGTGATGTCCTCAGGCCATCTTTTCTATTCTTCTGTTCCTTCTTAGCTGTCAAACCTGCCTCTGCTCTATCTTGCAGTCTACAGCTTTACTGAAGCTTTGTTTTTGACCAAACTCACAATGTTTTAAATCATTCTGCCAGGCTCTTTGCTCTTGATTATCAACATAGATCTGGCTAAAATCCCCCAACAGTAGCCAGGCCATCACCTCAACATTCAACTGCCTTGACATTTCTTCTGCCAGATTAATTAGTCCATCACTTTTAAACTCAATCTTAGGCAAACTTTCTGATCATGAGCAAAATGCAGGCAAACTTTCTGCCAAGCTGCATACACATCATCTGGAGTCCAGCAGCCAATACAGCCCTTCTTCCCAACAGAAACCTCAGGAGCCTGGTCTTTACTGGCAGACTATCAGAGGAAGAAAAGGTTATGGCCTGGTTTACAGATGGTTCTGCACATTATTCAGGCACCACCCACAAGTAGATGACTGCAGCATTATAGCCCCTTTCCAGGACATCCATGTAGGACAGTGGTGAAGGAAAATCATTACAGTGGGCAGAACTTTAAGCAGTGCACTTGGTAGTACATTTTGCCTGGAAAGAGAAATGACCAGATGTGTGACTGTGTACTGATTCATAGGCTGTAGCCAATGGTCTGGCTGGATGGTCAGGAACTTGGAAGCAACATAATTGGAAAACTGGTGACAAAGGTATTTGGGGAAGAGGTCTGTGGATAGAGGTATGTGGATCCCCATATGGGCAAAGGATGTAAAAGTATTTGTTTCTCATATAAATGCTCACCAAAAGGTGACCTCAGCAGAAGAGTACTTTAATAATCAAGTGGGTAAGATGACCTATTCTGTGAATATTAGCCAATCTCCTTCTTTAGTCACCCCTCTCACTGCCCAATGAGCCCATGAACAGAGTGGCTATGGTGGCAGGGATGAAGGTTATGCATGGGCTCAGCAGCATGGACTCACACTTGCCAACAGAGATCTGTCTGGAGCCACTACCAAATGCCCAATATGCCAGCAACAGAGACCAACACTGAGTCCTCAATATGGTACCATTCTCTGGGCTGATTAGCCTGCAACCTGGTAACAGGTGGATTATTTTGGACCACTTCCACCATGAAAGGGACTGCACTTTGTCCTCACTGACACAGACACATAGTCTGGGTATTGGTTTACCTTCCCTGCGTATAATGCTTCTGCCAAAACTACCATCTATGGACTCACAGAATGCCTTATTCACTACCATGGAATTCCACACATCATTGCCTATGACCAAGGAACATGTTTTACAGTCAAAGAAGTGAGGCAATGGGCTCATGCTCATGAAATTCACTGACCTTACTATGTTCCTCACTGTCCAGAAGCAGCTGGATTGATAAAAAGGTGGAATGGTCTTTTGAAGACAGTTACAGCACCAGCTAGATGGCAATGGATTGCAGCGCTGGGGTAAGGTTCTTCAAAAGGCTGAATATATTTTGAATCAGCATCCACTAGATGGTACTCTATCTCGCACAGCCAGGACTCGTGGGTCCAGGAATAATGGGGTGGAAGTGAGAATGGTACAACTCACCACAACCTCCAGTGATCCAGTAGCAAAACTGTTGCTGCCTGTTCCCACGACCTTACGTTCCGCTGGCCTAAAAGTCTTAGTTCCAGAGTGGGAAGGCTTGTACCAGGAAGCACAACAATGATAGCATTGAACTGGAAGCTAAGACTTCTCCCTGGTCATTTTGGTCTCCTCATGCCATGGAGGACACAAGGTAAAAAGGGAATCACAGTGTTGTCATGGGTAACTGACCCAAACTATCAAAGGGAAATTAGATTACTACTGTACAATGGAGGAAAGGAAGAATATATGAGGAGTGCAGGAGATCCCTTAGGGCACCTCTTAATATTACCATGCCCAGTTATTAAAGTCAGTGGAAAATTATAACAACCTAACCCAAGCAGAATGACAGATGGTCCAGACCCTTCAGGAATGAAGTTATGGGTCACTCCACCAGGGAAAGAACCAAGACCTGCCGAGGTAATTGCTAAAGGTCAAGAGAATACAGAATGCGTAGTGGTAGAAGGTTGTTCTAAATACCAGCTATTACCATATGATCTCCTATAGAAAAGAGGGTTGTAATTGTACTATTTCTCTCCTAATATGTTTCTAATGTAATATAATGTTGGTAGACTTAGCCAGGCGTGGTGGTGCATGCCTTTAATCCCAGCACTCGGGAGGTTGAGGTAGGTGGAGTGTTGTGAGTTTGAGGCCAGCTTGGGCTACAATGTGAGTGCAAGGCCGGCCTGAACTACATAGTGTGACCCTGTCTCAAAAAACCAGGGCTGGGAGTTTGACTCAGTGGCTTAAGCACCTGCCTGGCAGATGCGAGGTTGTGAGTTCGATCCTTGGTGCCACACATACACATACAAAAATGTTGGTAGACTTAATACTGTTCATTAAGGATGGTTAAACCTATATTATAATATTTAGGTTATAAAATGGTAAGAGAAGCATTACCCAAAGAAAACTTACATTCTATTCTGGTGAGGGAATTAATGCATTTCTGTTTGCTACACGGGATAGTTATAATATGTTAAGCATAATTATGAGCTTGTCTTTCTATCTGGAGACTGGTTTAAAGCAATGTGTCTGGTTGCCTACTTGACAAGGGGTGGATTGTAATGTCTGATTGACTTGTGCCAACTTGAGAAGTTTAGAAACTTAACTAAATCATCTCAACAATTTTACACTGTAGAATATGAGCTGTCCCAGGGTGGCTTGTCACCTGGATGGTATAAAGGGGAAATGAAGGAAGATGAACTTGCTTCTGTTATTTAGAGGAGCTCCAGTCTTCACCTTCAGCTTGGACATCATCTCCTGGCTTCTAGTGCAGACTCTAGCTTCTTTCTCAGATCCAATAGCCTTCCAGTAGAGTCATTAGCCTTCCATTGCAGACCCACTGGCCTCCTGATACAAAGTTGCACAAAACACTGCAGTGAACCCCAGACCTTGGAATGAAACCTTCAGTCTGCAGTATGCAGACACCCTCTGCAGGCTTTCTTGTCCAACTCTATGCCTGACTATCATAACCCAATTTTGTAATTTCCTGTACATTTGTATACCTTGTGTTATATCTGTTTCTCTAGCAAAACACTGACTGATATGATGATGCTTTTAACTCTTTTGGGAAGATAATAGGAAGGGAAATAGTTGGGTTGAATGGAACCTCTAGTTTTAGTTTTGTGAGGAATCTTCACACTGATTTTCACAGCGGACATACAGTGGAGAATGGTTCCTTTCCCTTCATAGTCCTCCCAGCATTTCTTATTGGTTGATTTCTTCAAAATAGTCATTCTTTCTGGTGTGAGATGGAATCTCAGCATTGTTTTAATTTGTATCTCTTGAATGACCAGTAATGCTGAACATTTTTTCATAAACTTATTTGCCATTTCTACCTCTTCATCTGAGAAGTGTCTATTTATTTCAGATGCCCAATTTTGGATTGGATCTTTAAATTTGGGGATTCTGATTTTTTTTTCAGTTCTTTATATATTCTAGATGTTAGTCCTTTGCCTGAGGAACAGCTGGCAAAAATTTTTTTCCTACATTATGGTTTGTCTCTTCATTCTGTGGGAGGTTTCATTGCTGTGAAAAAGCTTTTTAATAAGATGAGATCCCAGATGTTGATTCTTTGTGATTTCCTTTGTGATCAGGGTTTTGTTCAAAAAGTCTTTACCTACACCTACCTTTAAGAGTTCTACATATCTTCGTGTTTCTGTTTTAATATTAAGATCTTTGATTCATTTCAATTTTAGTTTAGTGTACAGTGAAAGATAAGGGTCTAATTTTAATCTTCAGCATGTGGAAAGCTAGGTTTTCTAGCACCATTTATTGAAGAGGCTATCTTTCTTACAGTGAAGGTGTTTGGCTCCTTTGTCAAAGATAAGGTGGCTAAGTATGTCTTCAGTTGTTTCTGCATCTCATAATCTGTTCCACTGATCCTCAGGCCTGTTTTTGGCCAGTACTATGACGATTTTATCATGGTAGTTTTATAGTATAATTTCAAGATAGGGATTGAGATGCCTCCTGCCTTGCTTTCGTTGCCCAGAATTGCTTTTGCTATTCTAGGTCTCTTCTGGTGCCAAGTGAATTTTAGGATTGTTTTCTCTAATTCTGTGACATATGCTATTGATATTTAAATAGGGTTGTATTAAATCTGTATAACAATGTTAGTAGTATGGCTATTTTCACTATGTTGGTGCTTCCTATCCAAAAACAAGGGATATCTTTCCATTTTCTGATATCCTCTTTGATTTTCTTTTTCAGAGTACTGTAATTTTCAATGTAAAGTTCTTTTATGTCCTTCATTAGATTGATTCCTAGGTATTTCATTTTTTTGATGCTATTGCAAAAGGTGTTGTTTCCCTGATTTCTCTCTCAGTGAGTTTTTAAATCGTATATAGGAATGTTGTTGATTTCTGAGTGTTGACCTTGTATCCAGCTATGCTACTGTATCAAATATCCAATTCCTGGAAGCACAATATACTCTGTACAGGAACCATCTAGCCAGGCTTTTTTTTTTTTCTAATAACTTAACAATTCTCCTATTGATCAGAAAAGTAAGAGTACTATGTCTAGCAAGCTACAGGAAGAAAACTAGCAATATTTAAAATTTCAAGAATAGGTGAACGAGCACTATGTGTGCGACACTGTCACTGGGGTACAGCCAGACCCCAGCCTTTTCCTGTGAGTCAGTGCCATTTGTGGACTGTGGGGGAAGAGGAGAAGTCACCAGGAAGCTAGCCTTCCCTGCAAACCAGTGCCATGCACGGGCTGCCACCATGGGTGGCACAGCCAGACCGCAGCCTTTTCCCATGAGTCAGTGCCATTCATGGACTGCGAGGGAAGAGAACAAAAATTCACCAAGAGGCAAGCCCTCCCTGTGAACCGGCACCATGCGCAGGCTGCTGCCGCCTGTGAGACTACCAGCCTCCAGCCCCTTTGGGGTACAGGTTGGGAAACAAGAAGAGCCAATGTCACCCCCCCATCTCCCATAAGTGACTGACTGATGTGGAGAAACACAGACTGTGATGATAGCTATTGAGGTGAAATGCAAATTGATGCTTGTGGTGTCTGGTGTTTCAATGACTTTGCAGGTCTGGGGCTGCTGGTTTGATCACCCATTCAGAGGATAATGGTATGTAGTGTAGCATCAATTGGGAATCTCCTTCTGCAGGTGGTAGCCATTGTCAGTTCCCTATTGTCTTGTTTTGAAGTCCTGTTTCATTTTCATTGTTTTGTTAGGTTGGGTTTTATTCTGTTTTGTTTTGTTTGATTTTGTTGTATCTAATGGCATGGGCAGCTATTTCAAGGCAGCAAGATATATTATGGTAGCCATTTTGGATTTACTATTGTTTTGAAGTCTTTTATTGCATTCATTGTTTTGTTTTTATTGGTTCTATTCCGTTCTGTTTTGTTTGATTTTTACTATGTCTGAAGGTATCTGCAGTTATTTTGAAGACAGCAGGAGGCATTATGGTAGCTATTGTTGGTTTTATATTGTTTTGAAGTCCTGTGTCACTTACACTGGTTTGTCATGATTGGTTTTATTCTGTTTTATTTTTCTTGGTTTTATTCTCTTTAAAATAAAATAACAAAAAATAAAATTTCAAGAATAACTTTTCATTTATCCTTTGGGGTTGCTGGGTATTTCTTGTTAGGAATGTCAAGTGGTCCTGTCATGTGCTCATTTTTTGGCATTAGCTCACAGATCCAAAAATCTCTGTTGTTTCCTGCTGGACCATAGGACTTTGCTAAAGCTATCTGAAGCTATCTAAAGATCATTGTCCCATGGAATTCCTTGTGCAGAATTCTGCAGAGATGTCCCACAAAGGGGGACATCTAGCATCAGCTTTCCTACAGGAAAGCTTCTGTTCCACTAGAAAACATATAAACTATTACACACACATATTGGGAACATATTCAGGATGAAGTCTGTCTGTGAATGCTCAAAGGATTCATCAGATGGTAGACATGCACCACCAGCAGTTTCTACTGTCTTTTCAGGATTATGAGTTTGGCAAACCAAATATTAACTATAAATCACTTTAGCAATTTTGGAAGTTATTTCATTAATATTTTTAGTCATTTGAACCCATGTCAATCATGTGTGAGTAATCACTATTGATGGCAATCATAGGAATTCTTAACCTTGCTCCTGATGTTCTCTCAGGAGCAGCACAAGCATATAGAATGGAGTATGCTACCTGGGCACAGTAGTACATGCCTGTAAACCGAACACTGGGAAGGCTGAGGCAGGAATATCACTGTGAGTTCAAGACCAGCCTGAGCTACATAAGTAAGTTCAAGGTTAAGCTTTTCTACATAGTGAGTTCCTGTCTCAAAAGAAAAAAAAAAGAATGACATATGCTTTCTTATTCAATTATTTGAAGCAGTAAAGAGGTTTGGGAGTTTTTAAAAGGGTAACTCTAGCCGGGCGTGGTGGTGCACGCCTTTAATCCCAGCACTCGGGAGGCTGAGGTAGGCGGAGCGTTGTGAGTTCGAGGCCGGCCTGGGCTACAACGCGAGCGCAAGGCCAGCCTGAGCTGCATAGTGCGACCCTGCCTCAAAAAACCAGGGCCGGGAGTTTGGCTCAGCAGCTTAAGTGCCTGTCTGGCAGGTGCGAGGCTGTGAGTTCAATCCCTGGTGCCGCAAAAAAAAAAAAAAATAAATAAATAAATAAAAGGGTAACTCTAGAACTGCAACGTGTTGGACTGACCCACTAAACATAGAACTTGAATTGTTTCTGATATTTTAAGGGGACTTAAAGAAAGCAGAAACTTCACTGGCAACAGGACAAAGTATGACTGTACCCTCCATGCACTGTTTGAGGAAAACTGTTGCAGTATGTTACATGTAAGTGTTTGGGCATCATTGGAGAGCATTTGTATCTTTTTTTTTTTTAGTTTTATTTTAAAGAGAATAAAACCAAACAAAACAAAACAGAATAAAGCTAATCAGAGCAGAACAAAAAAAGTAATACAGGACTTCAAAACAAGAGAATAGGAAATTAACAATGGCTACCATAGTGTCTCTTGTTTTCTTCAAAATAGCTGCCTATACCATCAAACATAATAAAATCAAACAAAACATAACAGAATAAAACCTATCAAAACAGAAGAATGAAAGTGTATTTTAAAGAGAATAAAACCAAACAAAATAAAACAGAATAAAGCCAATAAAGCAAACAGTGAAAGTGATACAGGATTTCAAATCAGGATAATAGGCAATCAAGAATGACTACCATAATGCCTCTTGTGATCTTCAAAACTGCTGCCTAGCCAGGTGTGGTGGCACACGCCTTTAATCCCAGCACTCGGGAGGCTGAGGTAGGCGGAGCGTTGTGAGTTCGAGGCCCGCTTGGGCTACAACGCGAGTGCAAGGCCGGCCTGAGCTACAGTGCGACCCTGCCTCAAAAACCAGGGCCGGGAGTTTGGCTCAGTGCCTTAAGCGTCTGCCCTGGCAGGTGCGAGGTTGTGAGTTCAATCCCTGGTACCACAAAAAAAAAAAAAAAAAAAAAAAAAAAAAAAACGAAAAAAAAAAAAAAAAAAAAAAAAAAAAAAAAAAAAAAAAAAAAAAAAAAAAAAAAAAAAAAAACTGCTGCCTACACTATCATACATAATAAAATCAAACAAAGCAGAGCAGAATAAAACAATACGATAAAATGGAACAAAACAAAACAGAACAATACTGGATTTCAAAAACAAGACAGAAAGAAATCTCCCTTATGTGCTATATTGCATATTACTATCCTATTAATAGATGCTCAGACTACCGGCCTTAGGCCTGCAAAGTCAATGAAACAATACAAGCATTAAGTTGCTTCAGTACCTCAGATGTTAACAACTCAGCCTGTCCTCTGGATCAGATGGCTGCTAGCGGGGAGGGGAGGTGGAGCTCTTGTGCACCAGCCAGGGCACAGGTTGGTTCACAGAAAGGGCAAACTGGCTTCATGTTACTCTTCCCAGGCCCAGCATGGCTTTTGCCAACTCACAAGAAGGAAGAATTGGTTTGTTTTTCCTCCTGGGTCCTGCATCATCTGTATCTGCTTAATCAACTTCTTAGGTCACCAGTAGCTTGTGTTTAGTATTCCATACACGGCTCTTCATTTGTTTAACTCATGACTGATTAATGAGTCATTTGATAACAGCATGGGCCACACACAGCATCAGTTAACAAATTGGTAGACCCTAAAAACTGGTCTTCCAACAGGTATCATAAAAGGGTTAAAGTTCTTCTAGACTTCTTATTTTTCCAGATGAAGTGACTACAATCCCAAATACTACATAATATCCAAACTTGTAAACTGATGCAATTTCAGTTGGAATCAGAGCTCCCCTCTATGGTTTCTTTTTTCTTTCTTTCTTTCTTTCTTTTTTTTAAATCTTTTTTACATAGTACAGGGTAGCCTCATTCTCATAGTGATCCTCCCAACTGCCATAATACTATTCACAATACCATCAAAAAAAATGTAATACTTAAGAATCAATCTAACCAAGGAAGTGAAAGACCTCTACAATACTCTTAAAAAGGAGACTGAAGAGGACATCAGGGCACTGGGGATATAGCTCAGTGGTACAGCGCCTGCCTGGCAAGTGCGAGGTCCTGAGTTCAATTCCTGCTACCCACAAAACAAAACAAAACAAAAACAAAAACAAAAACAAAGAGGACATCAGAAGAAGGAAAGATATTCCTTATCCCTAGATAGGTAGAACCAATATAGTAAAAATGGCCATAGTTAAAAAACTGACATACACATTTAAGACAATCCCAAACAAATACTAACAGCATTTCTCACAGAACTAGAAAAAACAATCCTAAAATTCATACAGAACCAGAAGAGATCCAGAAGAGCAAAAGCAATCCTGTGCAACAAAAGCAAAGCAGGAGGCATCACAAGAATTGACTTTAGATTATACTACAAAGCTCAGTGATAAAAAAAAAACAGGATGATATTGGTACAAAAACAGACATATGGGTCAACGCAGCGGAGCAGGGGACACGGAAACAATTTCAGGCACGTTCAGCTATCTGATCTTTGCCAAAGGGGCTAAAAATATGTGCTGGGTGAAAGACAGCCTCTTTAACACATGGTGCTGTGTATATTTCACTAAGTACTACACTAAAATCAAAATGGTTCAAAGAGCTAAGGCTTTTATTTTTTTTGGTACCAGAAATTGAACTCAGGGCCTTGCACTTGCTGAGCAGGCACTGTGCCGCTGAACTATATCTTTGGCCCCTAGGTGTTAAAACAGAAACAATCTTCTGGAAGATAAAAGAGGTAAAACTTTGGGAGACACAGGCATAGGCAAAGACCTTCTGAACAGGATGGCACAAGAAATAATATCAAGAACCAACAAACAACTGGGCAGGATGGCACATGCCCATAATCCCAGCACTTGAGAGGCTGAGGCAGGAGGATTGCCATGAGTTCGAGGCCAGCCTAGGATAAACAGTGAGTCTATTTTTTTAAATTTTTTTAAAATTTTATTTTAAAGATAATAAAATCCAACAAAATATAACAGATCAAAGTCAGTCAAAACAAAGCAGTAGAACTGGTACAGAAATTCAAAGCAAGATACTAGGAAAACAATAGCTACTATAATATATCTTGTTATCTTCACAATAGTTGACCATTCCACCAGGTATAGGAAAATCAAACCAAAAACAAAACAGAATAAAACCAATCAAAGCAGAATATGAAATAAAGCAAAAAAAATTAATCAGAATAAAGCAAAACAGTGAGACCAATATTGAGCCTCAAAGACAAGACAGAAGGGAATCCCCCATATTTGCTACATTGCATACTGTCTTCCTCCCAAGGGATGCTCAGACTGCCGGGTCCAGGCCTGCAAAATCAACCAAACAATACAAGCATTTAGTTGCTTTATGTACCTTAGTTGCTATCAACTTAGCAGGGCCTCCGAACCAGCAGGTTACAGTTCAGAGGACCGGCTTATGGGGGGAGGGCCGAGGGGGGAGTAATGTCCTTGATTCTTAGCCCGCATGCTGGTAGGCTACAGGAAGCACAGATCTTTCTCTTCCTGGAGTCCATGCCAGTTGCGTGCCACTCACCAGGAAGGCAGGCTAGCTGTCTTCTGGTTGGAGCATCCCTGACCCTACACAGTGAGTTTAAAGCCAGCCTGAACTACATAGCAAGATTCTGTCAAAAAAAAAAAACAAAAAACAAAAAAACAACCTGTTGTGGTGGCACATACCTATAATCCCATCACTCAGTAGGGTGAGGCAGGTGGATCACTGTGAGTTTAAGCCAGTCTGGGTAACACAAGCAAGTTCAAGGTCATCCTGCGTTATATAGTGAGACTCTGCCTGAAAACAAACAAATAAACAGAAATGAATTAACAAATGAGATCATATCAAAGTAAAAAGCTTCTGCACAGCAAAGGAAACAACCAAAAAAGCGAAGGGTCAACCTACTGAATGGGGAAAAATTGCAAGTTACTCCAGCGACAGAAGACTATTATCTAGAATATATAAAGAATTAAACAAACTAGTCCTCTCCTCCCCCTGCCAGATAAAAGACCCAATCAAAAATGGGCATCTGAAATAAATAGCTATTTCTTAGAAGTAAAATTGGCCAGTAAATATGTGAAAAAAATGTTCACCATCTCTGACAATCAGAGAAATGCAAGTTAAGAGCATTGAGAGCATTGAGAGCATTGAGATTCTGTCTTAGTCCAGACAGAATGGCTATCATCCAGAAATCAAATAATAACGAATGTGAGACTTCAGGGAAAAAGAAATTGTTTTACCTTGCTGCTGGGAATGTAAACTACTACAACCATTATGCAAATCAGAATGAAGATTTCTCAAAAACCGAAAACCAGAAATTCCATTCAACCCAGCGATTCCCCTTCTAGGTATCTTTCCCAAAAGTATTGAAGACATCATGTTATAGTGATACACACATATCCATCTATATAGCAACACAAGTCATAATATCTGGATTGTGAAAGTGGCCTATATATCCATCAACAGATGAATTAATAAAAACAATGCTGTATTTATACAAATGAAGTACTACTCTGCCATAAGGAAGGGTAAACATGAGTTACAAAATGGATGCACCTTGAGAGTATAATGTTAAGTAAAATAAATCAGACAAACAAGCTCAAATATTTCATTGTTTTTCTTATATGAAAAACAAAAAGCATAAATAAAGAGCAAAATAAAAATAGGAAACCAGAAGATAGGCCTTTTGCAAACTGGAGAGGAACTACAAGGTAGAGGAACCAAAAGATAAAGGACAGGAGGAAGGAAAGAGGAAGGGGACAAATAAAAGAATTAAAATACGTTGCATACGTGCAGGAACTCCCCACAATGGATGCAATCATTCTGCACTGCAAACGTACTAATAAAATATTAAAGCTGAAAACTGTCCAGTTGTAATAATTCTCTAAAATGTTCTGAAACTAACAAAGGTTTAGGCCATTAAAAAAAGTAAATGAGAGGATTACTTCCTAGGAGGAATAAATTTTAATTATTAAGAACAAAACAAGTAAAAAAATTGCCACTTCTAGACCCAATTACTCTAGTATTTGAACTCTTTCAACATCGAATTTAACTAAGACAATAAATGAGTTAACATGATTATTAGGGCTCCTGCTTATAAACAATTAATTCATAGGGGTTTCCAGGTTAAAACTGTTGATTACCTTTGTCCTAGTTACTTTTCCATTGCTGGGATGAAATATCCAACACGCACAAGTTAACAGAAGAAAGGGTTATTTTGGCTCACTGTTTGTAGAAGTTTCAGTCCACGGTCAGGTGGGTCCAAGGCAGGATGGCATGACAGAAGGGAAACAATCCATGGTAGGCAGGAAGGAAGCAGCACAGCATCAATAGAGAAAGAAGAATGTACAGTATATACACACCCTTCTGGGTCACGCTCACAATGACCCACCTATTCCCACAGGTTTCACCTCCTAACACCACACGCAGCTATAAACATCAGTGGACTAATCCATTATCACACACCCATGATCCAACCACCCCAAAAGCCCCATTTATAAGACCATTAACGTTTTGGGGAACATCTAGATATAAACCATAACAATTCTTATCTAGGGTTGGAGGTGCAGTTCAGTGTAGAGCTCTTGTCTAGATTGTGTGAGGTCCTGAGTTTCATCTCAAACACCACAAAACACTCCCCCACAAAAAACAGCCTTTATCTAGTTTTGTTCTCTCTTGAAATCCCTTAAAAGATGCCTATATGTCTACAGATTTCAATCGTAGGTACATCTAGGAACAATACAAAGCAAGAACAACCAAAGTTCAAAAACTTAAAAATCGATGGACAAATCCCAATTTACTGAATTAAGAAAGTTGAATACAGAACCGGTAATGAAAGAGCTGAAAAGCAACTTTTACACTGTAGAATCTTTTACAGAAATAAGAACAGATAGAACTAGTTACTTAATAGGATTGTTATGATGATTAAGTGAGTTTCTCTTTGTATTTACTTAATCAGAATAAGAGTTCAGTAGATATTGGTCATCACCACTATCATCATCATTGGGCCTCTTGATGAAATCTATCACAGATTTCATAACTGGCAACAGAAAATAGTTCTAGTTTTGTTTTGTTTTGTTTTGTTGTTCTGGGGTTGAACTTAAAGCTTGTGCATGACAAGCATGTCCTCTACCACTGAGCTACAACCTATCCATGATTCAGCACCATGATAAGGACCTTCATGATCTACTTTTCCAGCTTTGCATTCTTGTCCTGCACTGCTTCTACCCAGAATGTTCTTTCAGTCTTCTTCACCTAACTCCCACTGGTTTTTGGTCTCATAAGAATCACTTATTTTAGAAAATCTTCTCCAGGAAGCAAGATGAGAAGGGCGACAGGGGCAGAGGGGAACAGCATGCATAAAGAACCTAAGGATAGAAAGAGCATGCATTGTTTATTGACTTGAAGAAGACAAGGAAGGCAACAGAAGGAGAGAAATGAAGAACACTAAGTAAAATTAAAGAGCCGGGCAAGAACTGGTTTATGGAAGATTATGGACTTGCAAGATAAGGCATTTAGATTGTAGTCTAAAGATAATGGCAAACCTTTGGAAGGTTATAAGCAAGCGCATTATCAAGTTACATTTCGGTTTTGTTGTTTTTGTGGTCCTGGGGACAGAACCCAGGGCTTCATGCCTGCTAGGCAAATGATATGCCACTGATATACAACCTCGGACCCAGTTTACATTTTTTATAAGATCACTCTGGCTACCACACACAAAATGGAAACAGCCAGGCGTGGTGGCGCACGCCTTTAATCCCAGCACTCAGGAGGCTGAGGTAGGAGGAGCATTGTGAGTTCAAGGCTGGCTTGGGCTACAACTCGAGCACAAGGCCGGCCTGAACTACATAGTGCGACCCTGCCTCAAAAAAACTAGGGCCAGGAGTTTGGCTCAATGGCTTAAACGCCTGTCTGTCAGGCGTGAGGTTGTGAGTTCGATCCCTGGTGCCGCAAAAAAAAAAAAAAAAAAAAGGAAACATTGGAGCAAAAGAGGAAAAAGTGACCATAAAGGCTCACTACTATGGTTCAGAATGACATAGTAGTTGGGGTGGCCACAGAGATGCGAAGAGTTAGGTAAAGTGCAGGAATAGTTTACAAATGGAACTCTAACAAAATGTGCTGGTGGATTCAATATAGAGGTAAGGGACAATCTAAAGATGCAAACAAGATTTCAGGATGTCTTACTCATGGTCTCACTCAGTTTCCTGTCTTGCTGAGACAAAATATTCAACACCTGCAATTTGAAGAGGAGACATTTATTTTGGCTTACAGGAGTAGTTGGCTTATTCAGTGGCTGACTAGCTCCAAGGCAGAAATGGTATGGTGGAAGGGCCGGGCAGAGAAAAGTTGCTCACCTCATTGTGACAAGGAAATGGAGAGACAAGGGAGGAGCCGGGACAAGAATGTACCTTTCCAGGTCACATCCCCAATGACCTCCCTCTAACCAGGCCCCTCCTCATAACAGTAAGTCAGCTATGAATCCATCAGTGACTCCCTCCACAATCCAACCACCTTCCAAACACAAGAGGTTTTGGGGGAACATTGTAAATCTAAACCATGACACAGGCTCATGCTATTTACTGACAAGAGAAATAATGGAGCAGAAACAGACTTTGGGATGGGAATCAAAAGCTTTATTTTGGACACATTAACTTTGAGCTGCTATGAGGTGTCTAAGAATAGATGTCAAGCTGAATAGAAATTTTTATGAGATGAATTAAATAAGCAAATCTGGTAGTAAGCAGCATATAGAGAAAATTTAAAAGGATGGAAGTAAATGAAAGACAGTGTTACAAGAGAAAAGCAAGTAATATAGTTCCAAAACTCAAAGAAACTTTTTTTGTTTTTGTTTTTAAGAAAATAACAGTAGGAAGGAAAAACAGCAAAAGGACTGTGGAGTGGTCAGAAAGAGTAGTATTTCAAGAAGCAAAAAGTATCCCACAGAGTTTAATGCTTTTGAGAGGAAGACGGACAAGAACAGGATATGTCATTTGGTTTGGACAGTGTTTTGGTTTATATGTATCTAGATGCCGCCCTAAAGCCTCATGAGACCGTAGGAAGGACCTTTGGAAGATGATCAGGTTATAACTGACTTGCTCTTAGGATATGAGGTGTGGTCCAAAAAGGTAGGTCACTGTGGGCATATCCCAGAAGGCTGAGTCTCCCTTCTGGATGCCTCCCTTCAATTTCTCTGCTTTCTGAATGCCGGGAAGCGAGCAGTCTTTCCTCCAGCATGGTTCTATGCCATGCCATTCTGCCTGGAACCAGCAGATTATGGACTGAAACAGGACCGAAAATAAACCTCTCCTCAAGATTCAGCTGTCAGGTATTTTGTCCCAGCAATGAGGAAAGTAACTAAGGCAACACAGAAGTAATTTATACATTGAAAAGAGCAGTTTTAATATTACGACGAGGAAAAGTCAGAATACACAGGAAACAGAATGGGAGATGAGACGTGGCAGTATTCACTTTTAGGTTAAACTGTATGATAACTGATTGCAGTTTTGCTTTGTTTTGAGGTGCTGGTGACTGAACCCAGGACTTCACCCATGCTAAACAAATACTTCACCACTGAGCTTTGTCTCTGGTCCCTGGAGAATTCCTGATGTACAAAAACGGTAATTTCATGATTTTTAAATACACGTTTGATGGAAGAAAAATGTAAGTCTGGCACAGGAATTAGAAAGGAATGAGAGTAAACAAAGCCATAAAGATGACACGTTTTAAGTGAGAAGATGAGAGCATCTTTGTACCCTGATAAAAATAAAGTAGCCATCAACTGAAAGATGGGGAGACGACATGACCATTTTTCTAGACTTGTTTTTCACGCTCTTGCAGTTTCATTACATATACCTCTAAGCAATGTTTAATAGTGTTCTAACTTTTAAACTACATTACTTGTAATAATATGTTTCTTCTACTTCATCCTCTTTTGCCTCATCCTGTTTGAGTTCAGTCTTGTTTTGTGAGCATATACTACTTCATCCTGTTTACAATGCATAATGTATTTATCCTGAGATGAACGTTTTTAATCTTTGGCTTCCACCCACCGTGCTATCATGTAATCCCTGTCCACATACCAAAGCTCCTATAGGACATACACAGATAAAAGTGGAACGCTAGTGTTTAATGTTTTGAAATATTCAGTTTTACTAGATTTTCCCAAATAGCTTTCCAAAGTGGTATTAATCCCTAGAAGGTGTGTTTAAACGCAGAGGGAAATCTATTGAAAGTCACACAAACTACAAGTTTTTGCTTAATTATAAATTATTTTTGTCCCCACGTAATCACTTGCAAACAAGTACGCAAAAGTAAGCAGCAGCTTCGAGGAATCCAGAAAGCTACGACGCAGCAAACGCTCGCACACGTCTCCGCCGGGAGACGCAGATTCGCTTCCGGCGTGGGCGTGACGCAACAGCGACGTGGGCACGCTCGCGGCGTCGGCACGCTTGGGCGCCACACGCTCGTGACGTCGACGTTTATTGACGGCATTGAAGGACCCTTTCCGGGCTGTTTGACCAAATCTAATCGTCAGTTTGCGTTGGCCGATTCTGTTTTGTTTGCAACAGAGGATAGCGCTGTATACTAATGGGTTTCTTTGTTCTCAGGGACGGCTGCTTTGCTTAAAAGAGCTAATTCCGGTCGGCGCTTCCTTCAGGCAGCGCCGCGGACAGCCCACAGGCCCTTGTAAGGCGCGAGCCAGGGCCCCGCCTCTTTCCTTTCGGCCGGAACCGCCATCTTCCAGGTAGGGCCTCCGCGTGGCTCCTGGCTCGTTGCGCTTAGGGGACTCGAATTACAGCCTTATGTCCGCTCAAACTGCGCACTAGGATCCTCGAGAGACCGTTTAGCACGACTGGGCTCTACTGGCCTGGTCGGAACTTAGCTTGTCCTGCCAGGTCGGGAGCGTCATGCACTGTGCGACCGAGGCCCGGGACTGCGGGCCCGGCTCCCAGGCCGCCGCTCTGCCTGGGGTCGGTTTCGAGAGGATGAAGCCGTCTCTTTGTGGGCGAGGAGGTTCGGGTTAATGTGGCGGAGGCTCAAGGCATGTCTCCGTAACTCCAGCCCCGGCGCGTCGGGCCCTCGTGCCAACGTGTGTGGCGCCGCGTGGCGTGACAGCTTTTGAATTGATTTCAGTATCGCTTTTTACCGGGTCTGATCCCTAAGCGTGTAGTATTGTTGAATAGGGATTTAGGGTTGTGGATCCGGGTTCAAAACATTACGTGAGTTTCTGTCTCCTAGATGTGTTTTGATGCCTAGACTTACGGTTAGAGAATGAGGTGGCACCCGGAGTTAGCATGAGTAATGGACTGTGGACCCCTCTTAGTTCATTTTATGAGATAAAAATCCAATCGCTTTTAAGAAAAGTTTTTGGGCCCAGGTGGCGCTTAGAGGAAGAGAAAGTAATTTAAAAACGTCAACACAAATATTTACCGTAAGAAAAGAAGGCGTTTGGACTAATTCTGCGCAGTGTATATTAAGAGATTCTCAAAAGGCTAAGAGATCCAAAAATTTGTTATTTGGCTTACAAGTTGAGGAAGAAAGTTATTTAGTAGCTACTTTAATAGAAACTTTTGCGGGGTCTGGGTTGGCTATTAACTGCCAACAGCCAGCTAGCTACCAGCGTTGAGCAGACTAGGGTGCACCTTACAGAGCGGATCCTAATTGGCGTGATTTTTCCCCCCGTCTTTATAGACTCCAGCCGTTATTAGTTTGCACGTTGAGCATTGTGTTGGAAAACTCGTTTTATGTGTGTTGACATAAAATGGTTGTTTGACTCTGGAAAATGGGCTTGGTGGAGAAACAAGGGCATTGGCATCGGAAATTACATTACTGATTTTGCCGCCCTGTAGCTCCACAGAGTGACTTGAGTCTCTACGGCGTCACTATATTTCATACAGTGTGGGACTTGGAGGGTTAGAAGAGGTTATGTAGTTGCCTTGTTGCCCTAAAAGTGAAAGATGCATCATCCCTTGAAACAAAGGTTTGACTTCGATGGGTTAGGTGAAACATTGTGTCTCCTGGGCAGTTTTTTAAGGTTAAGAAGTGTTTATAAATTAAAAGGCTGCTACTATTCAGAACACTTGTCAACTAGTTAAGGCCGACTGGAACGTTTTTTGCCTTTTGATAAGAGTAAACGCCAAGAGTAGCACTTAGGCCTTTGTAATAACCATTTAACTAACCATTTAACAAAACCTTTGTTTCAGTCTTTCGGGAAACAAAGTAAAGGTTGAATTCTAAATGTCTATAGGTGAAACCATGGGGCACATAGTGTGTTTGTTTTAAGACTAGTGATGTTAATGTATGAGTTTTTTTTCCTAAACTAGAATCTCAGTATTCTGGTTTAATTGCAGTGTTGGCCCTTTGCAATAAATGAGGTTTTGGGTTGCAATTGGGCATTCAAGATCTCTAAAGTTAATCGTCACTGCTATAGATAGGTTAATTGTTAGATAATTACAATAGATAATATTTATCCTTGGGAGGCAGAGGCAGGAATTGGAGGTCAACCTGAACTATGTCATGAGACCCTGTCTCAAAAAAAGAAAAAAAAAGTGATACCAATTTTGGAGCCAAAAATTGGCCAGTATTGTCTGAAGATGTTACCTTTATTTTTTAAAAAAGTGCTAACCACTTTTTACAGAGATGTGAGCTTAAATGTAGATCTCCCAGGAAGTAAGTGGCAGCTTGTGCTAAGTTTACCATAGGTGTTTTCCCTTTCTACCCTCTGTGTATTTCCTAGTAAACAAGTAGTAAATGCAATGTGAAGTGAATTGAGACTTTGTCAGTTAAGGAGGTGGTACATGAAATACATGTTGTAGAAAATTAGGTTTATTAATAAAAGGGGCCTTATTCACCCCATGAAAATCTAAGGCTGAGTTATGGTCTCCCCCAACAGTAAGTTATCTATCTAGTTATGTAATTTCAAAGTCTTTGGTATTTTTGACTGGCTTTTACAGATATGTGTGATACAAATCCTGGTATATTTTTACTTTCTGGTACAGAAAGTATACTGGTTTGAATTCTGATACCCGGTTGTGCCTAGGTATTTAAATATTACATAAGTTGGGCCCTTTTGGCAAAGACCTTAATTACTAAAATGACAGTGCATTTTCAAATTATCACTGAAATAGCAACATTGAAACTTAAATGTTTTTGGGAAGGGTTAAAAGGGGCAACTACCAACAAACTTAGTTGTTATTTGACTGTTTTTATACTTTGTGCTTTCAGTAATTTGCCAAAATGACGAACACAAAGGGAAAGAGGAGGGGAACTCGATATATGTTCTCTAGACCTTTTAGAAAACATGGTAAGTAAATTGACGCTACCTTGAAGAAAAGCATGGCGTACATACTTGGTTTTTTCATTTTTTAATGTATATGTCTCATGTATTCATCGGTGACATTAAATAGCAAGAACATACCTAAATTATTTTGTAGTAAGTATAGGATTAAAACTTTGAGGATAAGTTGTAGACCGGCTTTGCTCTCAGTAGAAATTGTCTATTAATAAGATTTTAAAATTTCTAAAACTGACAAAGTTGTGTGCACCTGGCTTGGTACATTCCTGAAATCCAAATAACTCAAGGGCTTGAGGGAAGAGGATCTCACATTTGAAGTTAGGTTGGGCAACAGTGACACTGTTCTCAAAAATTATAGAAAGGGTTTGGAATGTAGCTTACTGCTTCCTAGGTTCAATCTCTAGTGCTATAGTAAAAAAAAAAAAAAGTGTTAAAGTCTAGTATTTTGTTTTTAAAGTCTTTTTATTTTTTTAATTTTTTTTCCCTAGGAGTTGTTCCTTTGGCCACATACATGCGAATCTACAAAAAGGGTGATATTGTAGACATCAAGGTAAATTATGAAATTGAACTATCAAAGTTAGAGAAATTAGACAATCCAGTAGGAGTTCAGATATCTGTAATTATAGCACTCTGGGAGGCTAAGGCAGGAAAATTGAAAGTTTGAGCAAATTAGGCAAGTTCAAAATAAAATGGGGTGGGGATAGATAATGTAGCTCAGTGTAAAGGCTCTGGGTTCAGTCTCCAGTACTGCAAAAAGTTCGTAAGACTAAAAAATTGCTGTTTTAAAGTTCTTTTTTTGTTTCTGTTTTCTGAGAGAGTTTTGCTGTGTGGTTCAGGGTCTTGCTCGCCTCACCTCATGGCAGTCCTGCCTAAGCCTCCCAAGTGCTGGAATTACAGGTGTTCAAAAATTGTATTCCTAATGGGTCTAATTGTGTTTCATTTCCTACTAAAAAAGTTTAACCGGTGGAAAATGGGGTTGGGGGCGGTCATCAGTTGATCGTTGTGGAAAGGAATACCTTAGTGTAAAATTCTTGATAGAGATGGAGAGTGCTGGCTTCATGAAAACCCCAGTGAAAGCATTTAATTGTATCCTAATACTCCAGAGCTTAATGATGATTGTCTTTGCTATTGCTTGAAGCAATATGAAAAACACATTTCACCGGCTCTGAAAGCTCTTGAGTTACTATTAAAGGAACTCTTAAAGTATCTTAGTCGTGCAAATAAAAAGAAGGGGAAATTATCTGTCTCTGTTCTTAACCAGGGAATGGGTACTGTGCAAAAAGGAATGCCACACAAATGTTACCATGGCAAAACGGGAAGAGTCTACAATGTTACCCAGCATGCTGTTGGCATTGTTGTAAACAAGCAAGTTAAGTAAGTAATGTCCTAGTTCTTCCTGGCTAGTTTTCTTTCAGAAAGCCCCTTTCACTTTGCCAGTTGGACCTAAATGTCTTTATTGGTCATTCAAGTGGGGCAAAAGAAATACCCTTTTAAAACTCGGGCAAGCTAGTGTTTGTCTTGTAACCTGTCAAAGGAAACAGTCTGAAGTAGATTTGCTGGAAAGTCTAGAGAGTTCGGTATTAAGCAGTTACAGTTTTCTTGGCATAGAGAAGTTATTTTAGTGGTGATCTCTGGTTTGGGTTGCATTACTAGAGTTGAGAGGCTCTGGTGCTCTTAACTCATCAAGAGTGCCTTTAATGTAGGGGTGGTCAAGCCCTCTTGCAGTAGGATTAATAATTGCATAGTTAGGTCATCTTCTTGGTTTATCCTGAGTAAAATATTGATAATTTACTACATGGAACTATTAAATCAGTTTTCTGTGTTGCCATTTTATTCTTCTTAAAGCATTTGTTAAAAATTTCTACTCTCTCCAGGGGCAAGATACTTGCCAAGAGGATTAATGTGCGTATTGAGCATATTAAACACTCAAAGAGTCGTGATAGCTTCCTGAAACGTGTAAAGGAAAATGATCAGAAAAAGAAGGAAGCCAAAGAGAAAGGTACCTGGGTTCAACTAAAGCGCCAGGTGAGACCTTGACTTGGCAGGGTTTGTTGTTAATCTTTAGTAACTTTTTCAAACATGTTGATGGATTTTTGTATGGAGGTTTAAGAGAATCATTTCAACTGTTTTGAAGAATACTTTAAAACACTGACCTTTATAGTACTTCACCTAATGACTTTTCTTTCCCTGAACAGCCTGCCCCGCCCAGAGAAGCACACTTTGTGAGAACCAATGGGAAGGAGCCTGAGTTGTTGGAACCTATTCCCTATGAATTCATGGCATAAGCTGGGGATGGAGCTCTGCCATTCATTACCTAATTGCCGGCTAAGTGTTCTAGGCCCCACTTAAAAATAAAAAATCATCCTGTGTTGTAAGGATGGTTTTCTTAAT
>RJWM01023581.1:0-31965 GCA_004363535.1 Dasyprocta punctata
TTTTTTTTTATATCGGGTTAACTCAAGAAACTGGGATGCAAAGTTCCTGAACATTTAAAATCCTCAATAACACCTTTTCCATTTATTGAGAGACTCACTGGAACACATGTGCCAGGCAGTGCTGGGCTTCAGGGACATTAGCAGGGTGGGAGGGACATTCCTGAGAGGTGGGGTCTCTGCTCCAGGAAGCAAAACAAATGAGCAGCAGGCAGGGCAAGGAGAAAAGCCGCAGGGAGGGAGGTCTGACTAGCAGCGGGGAGCATAAGCAGTAGAGATTAGTGGTAAAATGGCAAGACAAGAAAGTGATAGCAAGGTTTTAGCAGAGAAACCTGAAAGGTCTGAGTCACTTAGCTTAGCAGCCTACCTGGTGAATTTCTTCAGCAAAAGAAAAGGAAGAGCCAGGAATGTTGAATGGAGACCCAAGGGGACTCCACTCCATCAAGCACTTCACATAGTGCTTGGAGAACAGCGGGAAGGCAACAAATAGCAAATTCTTCTTTCTTCCTTTGCATATGGACATATAAAATTAAGCTCAGCTGTCCAGAAGAAACCGCAGCTCTTCTCTGGCTGGCTGGACTCGGGACAGGCCCCACTCGCCAAAGTTCAACAGGTAAAGCAGAGGTAGCATGTGCCTCCCAAATTTCCTTAAACAACTCTCAAATCACTGCGTGGCAGAGAGCAACAAACACCTTCTACAACCTCTGTAATAGATCCATAGCCTCGGCCTGCGGTTTTCAATTCGGAAAGCCCTCAAAAGAAACTTTGCCAAGTTTGGCACACAATTCTGGTGGCAAAATCTGACCTGAAGCTATTTAGTGTTTTTACTAACCCCCACTTAGAGTGGATATACACATCTATGGCTGCAGGGTTTTCTCTTTCTTTCCTAGGTGCTGGGGACAGAATGTTAGGGCCTTACACATGCCAGACACTTTGCAAGTTGCAGCCCCAACAAGGGCTCTGGAGGTGTCACTTCTCTACATAACATAAATTCCTGGCCTGGCGCGGTAATGTGCGCCTGTAATCCCAGCACTGGGGAGGCTGAGGCAGGAGGATGTCGGGTCAACTCTTTCTCCAGGCCAGCCTGAACTACAGTGAGACCCATTCCTCCTGGAAAGAGGAAAAGAACTTTCCAACACGCGCAACTCAAAAACCGTTTCTGAAGCAAATCAGTTTTGCACGGGGGGCTCAAAGAGACACGAGCAACATGAGAAATTTCTATTCTTCCCGCCCCCAGTGTAGTACCGCTTAACAAAGAATTCACGAACCGTCTCTACAGGCTAAGCCTGCAGCGAGGGCTCGAAATCAAAACCTTTACCAACACCAGGCGTGCAAGTGTGTATTTCTCTAGCAGTGGGATGCAGTACTGTTTTTGTCGGTGGAACCTGGTTCGATGCTGCCACACTGGAACCACCCTGTTAAAAGCACTACTCTAGGACCGGGATCGGCGGTCTGGAGGGCCCCGCTCAATTCTGAAAGATCAGAGACCGAGCAGGGACCCACCGCCTCGGCGAGCAGCTTTTCTAGCTGTCACAATGCCCGTATGGATGCGGGACTGGCTCGTAAGCATCGATCTGGGCTCTTCTCGCCTCTCGTGAGAAATTAATGAATGGGGCGGCGGGGCCCGGAGAGGCGGGCGGAGGCGCCCCGGGAACAAAGGCGTCGGGGATCGGCCAGAGCGAACCGGCCTCGGAGCGGGTCCGTCGCCGGCGCGGGGGAGGGGCCGCCCGCCTGACGTCAGCGTCCTCGACGTCTTCATCCCCTCGCGGGCGAGCCGGGGCCGCAGCGCGGGAAGACGACGGCAGCCGCTGGCCCGGCCCCCCGGGAGCCCACCGCCCGCGCCCGGCCGAGTCCAGGCGCCTCCGCCCGCACCCCCACCTCCCGCCTTGCAGGCCGACCCGCACACCCCTGGCCAGCCCCGGGCACCCCTCAGCACCGCGGCGGCCTCACCTGGCAGGATCCGAGCGCAGCGACTGAGAGGAGCCCTAGGGAGCTGGACGCGCAACGAGCGAGCGCAGCCTGACTGACGGCAGCGCGGCACAAGCAGCGCGCCCTCCTCTGGGCGCCGGAACCGGAAGTGCCGAGCGGGGAGCCCCGCCCCTTCCGTCGGCCCCCGCCTTCCCGAAGGCCGCGCTTGCGCGCCCCCAGCCGGGCTTCGGGGGCACTGCACCCTCGCGACCGCAAGCGTCCAGGCGGCGCTCGGAGTCCCTAAGGGGCGGACGACACACTAGTGGCTGCCGATGGCGTCACCGGCTGTCGGGCGACACTGCTCACTTGCTGGCTCGAGGGCAGGTTCTACATTCCCTCCGCCTGCGGCTTTTACTGGCAGGCCTCCGAGCTGGGCAGATGTGGCTGCGGGACCCAGGCGCTGGGGCAAAACTGAGTGGACCTAGAAAGTCTGCGGGAGAGGGACTACGTTTGCGAGGGTCTCGGCCCTTTTCTGTTTTGCCACAGGCTCTCGCTGGGTTACTAAGGTACCCAGGCAAAGGCGGATCAACAGCTCGTTAGCGTGTTTCCTCCCGTCCTGGGTCTCAAACTCAGGATCGCGCACGGGTTGAGCACACGGTAGGCCTGTACCATGGCCCCAGCTCACAGGTTCATGTTTTGAATAAACTAAGTACCTACCGTGTCAGGCCCGGATGATTGCTGACACATGGCCCCAGCTCTCAAGGAACTGTTAGCTAGTAACTGAAGGTGTCGAAATTATACGGCCTAATCCGGATGTGGTAGCACACGCCTGTAATCCCAGCACTTGGGGAGGCTGAGGCAGGAGGACTGCTGTGAGTCTGAGGCCAGCCTGAGCTGCTACTATGTCAGGAAACAAAATCATATGGCCTAATATACACACAATATACATGTTGAATTGGGCAGGATATACATGTAAACCACCAGTGGTCAGGGGATGGGCCTTTGACTATGAATCTCATCAAAGAAACTGCCTGGCATGCACAGTTCTCTGAGAAAGGAGCAATGGAGGAACTTGGAGTCCGCAAGCCTGAGAGCTGGGGGCACAGGGCCATGGAAAATACCCACCGATGTGGAAGACCAACCCCGGCCTTGCAGGAGGCGGTCCATCAGCAGTGTCTTGGGTCACTGAGCCGGAAGCAACAGGAAAAATCAGTAACATGGTCTGACTGGAATTAAAATTTTAATATGTTGTTCATCAGATTTTTTTTTTTTTTGGCATCACTTCTGATTTTAAACTCTGCATCAAAATGTCTTCTCTAGTTTTTGGTCACAAACATTCTGTGTCCATCAGGTCCGCCCACCTCCCTGGTCTGGCCCTGGGTGTCAGTGATGGGGAGCCCCGGCTGTCCCCACGTCCAGCCCACAGGAACTTGGCAAGGCGGGGGTCCTGATCCACTGGCTGGTCTACAGACCACCCTGGCTTGGTAGCATTCTCCGGAGCTGCACTGCGCAGGCCTGCTGGCCTCCCAGCATGGGCCCAGCAGTGGGGTATGGAGGGTCCCCCCTCTCCTCCCTCTTCCCCTTCCCCTAACTTCCAGTGTCCCCATCACCCACCACTGTGTGCTCGGCCTCTGCTTCTGAAGACTCTACGTGATACACTGGAAATGAAAAGTCTTACGAACCGGTGATGTGTAATACGACCTTTCAGTTTCTCTCTTTCGGAGTCTAAGTCCAATATATGATGTAAGGATATGTTTTTAAAACAAAACACAGACTTTGGATTTCATACATGAAGATTTAATTATGTGAAAATTTATTCAAATTATTTAAACTTACATCTATGAAGAAACATTAAACATCGAGATCAGAGTAGGCGGAAATCGTCTGCTTCTTTTGGGCAAGGGCTGGATCATACAAGTCTGACAAAAATAAACATTTTTCAAACTTGCTACTTAAACTCTGTATATTCAAGTATATGTTGTTTATACTTGGCTTATGGAGAATTTATCCAATTCTAGCAAGGTAACTTGAGTAAACCTCCTTGAGTTTTACACCATGGCTCTCAAGTCTGAAAGCTTAGATTTGATTATAAACATGGCAAACTGACTCTTCATTTCCTGCAAATGCAATCAACTTTTAAAATAAGTTAGGCAAATATCAATTTTCCATGGGCCTTATAAAAGGCAGAAGAAAATTGCAAATGCTCATCTAATTGCAGAATGTAGGACAGACTGAAACTTTACTGTTAGGTCCACTGTCAGATCAAGCAAGAAGTGTATTAGAGATTGTGATTCAGTAGGGTCTAAGGGGCAAGTCTGAAAACCTATCATCATCGTAGTACTTGACAGTTGTACAGTGATTATTTTCAAGTATGCTCCAAGGGTCACTCCTTCATGAAGGATTAGCCTGCTGAAGTCAAGTGACAAGTACTACCTACATTTTATAGGAAACGAAGGCAAAGGAATATTTAGGGTTAATATTCAAAATTCAAAAGTAAATTATAAATATTCTTTAGCTTTGGGACAGATTTCACGAACCCTAAACTCCATTGTCTTAAGATTATAATCATTCTTTTGTCTTTGTACCTACAGGCCAATTTGTGTTCAGCATCTTAATATATCAGAATACTACAGACAGACTTGGCTTACTTCTAGTAGACCATTAAGAAAAATCCTTTGTGCTTTCTGTTCATTCTTTAGAAATAAAAATGGAAACTGCTTATGTTAAAACAAAATTAGCATCATTTCTCTGCCTTTTGGCTAAAATCAAGTGTAAAACAAAAATAGACATTTCTTCCCAAAGTAGAAACATAAGGATTCCCCACCCTAAAATCTGTTATTCACTTGGGTATTAAATTATCTAACCTTTCATAGGCTACTTTCCATTGAAACACTGTGTTATCACTAGAAATGTCTATGGGTACCTTCCTGTGAAAGTTGTTCCACCCAGATCAACATGTAAGCTACTCACTGGATTCTGATTCTAGCTAAAATGACAAGAAATATTTTAAATAAAAAAAATGAGAGTGTAAGAGTTAGATGTCAAGGTCTGTCTTTCATAGGAAGGAAGTGCTCTATTACATGGATCTATGAAATGATCCAAACTTCAGAGACAGGAAGTTGATAACCTGATTTATCTTCTTAATGGCTTTGGCTCATGAATAAATGATAAAGATTTATGTGTTTTTCTCATAAAAACAAATGTAATTTGTATAATGATATGTCCTATTTGCCACATTTGTTTTACTTTTAAAAGGATTCCTAATTACTAAGACACTCTTTATAGACTTTATAACAAGAAATCAAAACTTTCACTGAAAAGCCATTCTTTGACCACAGTTGGCCATTAGCAGAAATTCAGGAAAGTACCTAGGTCTGATCACCAAATCAATAAATCTAGCCTCAGGCTGACTAAAAGCTTCCTTTAATCTTCCTATTAGGTCTTCCTTTAAATTAAACCATTCTGTTTATGAATTATTTAGGTGAATGGCACAGTTATAGAAAGAACACATGACTCAATATAAAATGTTGAAGGAACCTGAAAGAAAATCCAGTTCAGCAGATCTCAGGAATTACAGTTTCAACCACAAGATGTTTTGAATTTGAATGGGCGGGGGAGGGATACTCTTGAAAAGCTTTAGAAAAAACTAGCAAAGTCCAGTTTCTTTCCTGATGGGCACAGAAGGCCCGCCCAGGGGCGCCGGGTGTGTGGTCCAGCAGCCCGGCGGGGCTGGCGGTGGCTGTCGGGGCCTCTCCCTGTGGGGCCGCCGCCTTTGAGCGGAGCATTTTCTCCGGCTGCTTTAGCTCCAGTCTGTCTGACCAGAGCGCTACACACACTTCCACAGTGCCCAGTGCTTCCTCAACTCCAGAATTCCACTTTGTAAACGCTTCAAACATTGTGTTTATCACATTTTTCTTCTTGAAATTCACTTTCGTTATACAGTACAAGAAATATATTTTTAAGCATTTCTTATGAGCTAGGTTTTGAAGATTGATGTTCTTCCAAATGCTGTATTCTCACAAAACCAGAAAGGGGGTATGTAACCTTTCTAAATTCTGATCCTTAAATACTTATAAAAATTAACTCTTCCTTTTTCCTTCAGGATAAATAATTCCCTTCTCAAGTCTTTATATTTCTACTTTCCAAATTTCTTTTCACTTAACAAGTACCAAAGGGAAAACACAAACCACGCCAGGGTAAATGAGTCTTTCCTGTTCTCATTTAGACTTCAAGGCTACGCATATGGCAGTATCTTAAAAATGTTAATAGCTGTTAATACCTCGAATTGAAAAAAATTAAAAAGCTAGAGAAACTATATCACAAGCAATCAGTCTGAATTGTATGAAAAGCTAAATGTTCATATAAACATTTTACCACTATAAAAGACAACATAATTATATTTCATTTTCTTTTAAAAAACTACCCTTTAACACAATATTCATAAGCTAGTCATCCTCTAGGTTTTTTCATACTGATAAAAAGTTATTTTTTAACAGAAAAGTGTTTAAAATAATTGTTTCACGGAAACAGAAACTCTTATCAAATTCTGATAAAAAAAACAAAAAACTGTAATTATGGGTAGAGTCTTACCACACTATTAATTGTCTTTCACCAAAGATGGATATTTAGGAAGTTTGACACTGGTTAATAAGAGAAGATTCTCAGTGATCGACCAAAGCGCCACAGTGAGGTGAGGTAGTGAGACTTCTCTGTCGGTGTGGAAGGTCAGTGTCACCTGCAGATGTGACACCTGCCCTGGCAAGGTCCTGAGCACCCCCCGCCCCCCACAGCGAGAAGAGGTGCCACTTCGGGAGCTGCTCCCCTGGGAGGCCGAGCCCACCCGGAGACCACTGAGAACACAAAGTCTGCAAGGTAACGGTAATGAAGACTTTCTGGTTTCATTTTGTGACTACTGCAAACTTATTTTAAAGCCATTATTGAAAAATGCCACTTTTTGTGTTAACAGCAGAACTACGGGACAGGGAAAGGATATTTCGACATAAAAGTCATAAAGAAGCATTTGTTCTAACTTGCAAATTTTGATGAGTCAAAGTTCTTCCAATCCAGGTAGGAGAAAGTTTCCTAATCTAGCTAAACCAGCATACAGAAATAACCATATTAAAAATGTCAACTTATACAAAGGGGTAGACAGCTTATCGGAAGAAAAATTGGGCAATCTGTTTATATTAGTCATCGATTCTTAAAAAAGAGACAGGGTATCAGTCCATTTATCAGAATTAGTGATATGGGACCAGTGACATTTCTGAGAGTACTGCCTTGTTCTTTGAAATAGTATTATTTTGGTCCTACTGTTTGGTATGATATAAGCCATGTAGCTGTCAAAATGCTCTTCTTTTTTGAAGCCACATTAAAGACATACGTTAATTCTGAAAACAGGAAAAAAATGTTTGAAACTTGAAAACTGAAAAAATATTGAGCTTTCTCAATAGTGAGCTTCATGTTTATTTCTTGAATCTTTATCCAAATTTAACCTGAAATAATTAAACACTAATTAGGTTCTCTTTGGTTACCAGTAAAAATTTGTGGCTAATTATCAACTGCAGTTTCCCCAGGCTCTGAGTTTTTATAAAAGGTCTAATATAGGAGCAACAGTTCATAAATTAATACAGAAAAACCCCAGTTGCTGTAGCAACTACTAGCTACTAATAGTGTTACCATTATTTTTAAAGTTCCCGGTAAGAAAGGAACAAAATTTATGTTTTAAACATGGGTTAAAGGCTGAGAGAAGGAGCTACTGAGCTACGTAATAAATGACCCTGCCATATTGGGATAAATGCACCTCGAGAAGGTCAGGTTTTCATTTTGATTCCCATTGGCCTGATTATCAAACATTTAGTGATCTTGGCAGGGATCTGTAATCCCAGCCCTCAGGAGGCTGAGGCAGGAGGATCATTATGAGTTCAAGGCCAGCCTGAGCTACATAGGGAGACCCTGTCTAAACCAAACCAAACCAAACAAAACATCCCACACAAAATTTGACTTGAAATCATTTTGTTACTTTTAACATTCCTGCTAGCAAGTTAAAGAAATGAACTGCATTACTATGAATGAATTTGAACACTCTACTGAAGAATTTCAAGACTCAATGAAAAGAAACTGGGAAAAAGAATATTTTACGTTTAGGAATACTGACGGTATATATAGAGTAATGAAATATTTTACATGTAGCAAAAAATATAAGGTTATTTTTAAATAGTAATACAGGATATTTCAAATGTGTTTGCAATGCCTACCAAATTTCAAATATGCCCAGACCATATATAAATTAGGTAAAGAAAAAAGTTTAAGTATACAACTACATAGTAAAAACAAAAACCAAACATCTGGTTAAAAATACCTACTAACCTCTTGGGTATAACGTTAAATAATTAGTGGAGCATAAGAAAAACAAACTGATGTGGAAATGTAGGGCAGAGGTTTCTTTCCAACTCCAACTGCCTTTGTAGAAAAAGTCTGAGAGGCGTAACAGGAAGAAAATGAAAGCAAAGAGGCCCGCAATGCCTCCCCGGCCCGCGCTAGCCCTGCTCGGGCGCGTCGATGCGGAGGACTCTGACCTTGGACTTGTAGTGATACTCCTTCAGGTACAGCTTCATGGGGGCGGGGATGGGGAGCGCGTCGATGCCGTCGTAGGTTGTGCAGTTGCAGATGACTGTCCTGCAGATGTGCTGCAGGGAGAAGGGGAAAGTCCGAATGAGAGGCGTGGACAGGAGGGGCTCGAAGAACATACAGGCGCTGGGGTCCTTGTAGTGCTCCAGCAGCCCGGTGATGTCGGGCGAGTGGAAGACGCAGGGGTCGTGCGCGTCGAAGCTGAAGTTGTGGTTCCACTGCTCGATCCTGGCGTGCAGGGAGCGGCTGTAGCGCCGGAAGCTGACGGAGAACAGGTAGTCCTCCTGCGCCGAGTCCCGCAGCAGGAAGGTGCCCTCGGGCTTGCCCTCGAGCAGCGCCTCGGCCGCGTACTTGTCCATCACGCCCCAGTAGCAGGGGTTGTTGTTGATGCGCAGCAGGTCGGGCACCAGGCAGTGCACGTAGTCCACCTGGGTGTGGTACTTCGGGGGCGACTCCAGCTGCAGCAGCTCCTCGTCCACGTCCCACTTCGGTTTGTTCCTCTTCCTGGAGCTCGTGCAGAGCGTGACCATGTCCTCGTCGGAGTCCATGTCGCTGTCCTCCACGCTGCTGTTGGACGCCAGGTTGCTGATGGAGCTTGGCGCAGCGCCGGGGGTCGGGACACCGCGGGAGGCTTCGGCCCCGGCCCCGGCCGGCTGCGGCAGCCCGTCCCTCGGCTCACGCTGGGCCAAGTCCGCGCCGCCCCATTCGTCGCACTTGGGGCTCAGGGGCGCGGTGTGCTGCTTGATGAAGTGCCACCTGAGGGCCAGGTCCGACCGCGGCGGGAAGGGACACTTGTCCAGCATGAGCTCGCTGATGTGGATTTTCCTTCTGGCCGGCAGCCCGGGAGAGTGGCGGCTGCTGCAGTTTTTGATGGGGAAGCACTGGCCCACGGCGTCCTGCAGCTTCTGCTTCAGCGACCGGCCGAGAAAGCGGTGCCCGCAGGAGTGGTCCAGGTCCAGCTCCAGCGAGGAGCAGCTGTGCTTCCTGTCCTGGCCCCGCAGCGGCCGCTCGGTCCCGGAACCGGTCATGGTCCCGGTCCCGCCCCCGCCCCCGTCTGGGGCCTCAGCGTCCGAGCAGCCCTCGCCCTTCCTGGACCACGACAGCTTCTTGCCGCTCCACACGTAGCCGTCCCTCCGGTCCGCGCTTCGGCTCCGGCTCGTTTTGGGCCTCACGTCGACATTTTTATTACTGTTTTCACTACTTTCTGCCATTGTAAACAAATCGTCCACAAGTTCCAGCAGTGTTATAAATACCGTTTTTTCAATTTTTCCGACAGGAAGCTTCTGGGCACTTTCTGGATGTATCTAAGGGAGGAGAACAGTTGTTAGCCACGCGTGGTCCACTTTCCAATCAGCCAGGAGAGGACAAACAGTCACTACACAAAAAGGGCTGAGCACATGGGCCAGGAAAAGCCATACCTCTCTCTCCCCCTGGCCATCCTTTACACCTGAACCGGGTCATCTAGGATGGAAGTCTATTTTACAACCATCTCTACTCACCTATTTTTTACATTTCACAATAGACCAGCGAATCCTTTGTAAATTTAGGATCCGGCTCAGAACCCTCTCCTGTTCCTTCACTTCCTTTGCCTTGCTGCCCCCCTGCTGATGAAAATGTAGCGGGACTCTCGGGGTTTGCGCCAGTTGGGGCTCAGTGGTTGGGGGAGCCCCGCTCATGGTGGAGTTTTGTTTTCATACAATTTTTGTGTCTTTGCCTCTTTTAGATGGTAACACACAAACCTATCACAGCCTGACTGGGTACAAGCTGTGTCGCAGAGCCGTCCTAGGATGACACATTCCTATGTGGGAACCAACGGTGTCACGGTGCCTTTCTCAGTTTATTTATTTTTTTTTGTGGCACCGGGGATTGAACTCATACCCTTGTGCCTGCCAGGCAGGCGCTTAAGCCACTGAATCAAACTCCTGGCCCTGGTTTTTTTGAGGCAGGGTCGCACTATGTAGCTCAGGCCAGCCTTGCACTCGAGTTGTAGCCCAAGCCGGCCTCGAACTCACAATGCTCCTTGTACCTCAGCCTCCCGAGTGCTGAGATTAAAGGCGTGCGCCACCATGCCCAGCTCCTTTCTCAGTTCTGAGAAGGCGCCCACCACATTCCCTCCTTTGATGCTCAGACTCCCTTATTTTGGGTGAAGGAGCATCATCTCCGTCTACAGGTTTATATTCTCATAGCATCGCATCACGTGTGGCTGTTTTTCTTTTGACCAATGCCTCAATGAGGCTGGAGACAGACTGTGTGACCAGGCGAGCTGGGCAGGGCCGGATTAGACGAGTGCTCATGAGGAGCACGACACCCATGAACCAGAGTTTTGAATCTCTCGAAGGTTGAAACCCATCCTTTAAACAATGTTCTAGGGCCCCAGCCTTTCTAGGTCTGGGTCGGGACACGAGCAATTTGTTTTTAATTTTCATCTGATCTGCGATCTGGTCTATGACTTTTTTTCTCACCATCTACCTGTAGGCAGCAGTTGCTCTAGTTAAACTTGTCACACACTCCTCCCTCTGAGGCAAGCAAGTAGTCCAAGGCTGAATGGTTCTGACAAGGAGCACAGCACATTTTGGCGTGCTGTTCTGTTAACAAGTTAAAGGCTTTGGCAGTTTCATTAGTTCTTTTTTTTTTTTTTTTTTGCAGCACCAGGGATTGAACTCACAACCTCACACCTGTCAGGGCAGGCGCTTAAGCCACTGAGCCAAACTCCCAGCCCTGGTTTTTTGAGGCAGGGTCACACTATGTAGCTCAGGCCAGCCTTGTGCTTGCGTTGTAGCCCAAGCCGGCCTCGAACTCACAACGCTCCTTGTACCTCAGCCTCCCGAGTGCTGGGATTAAAGGTGTGCGCCACCTCGCCCGGCCAGTTTCATTAGTTCTAATATGTACAACTGCTTATAGTCTGATTACGTGGTTTGGCGTGTAAATGGGGGTGTGCTAGCCCCAAGACCCAGCTTCTGCCAAGTGGCAGGGCTGTAATATTGGAGTCCACAACCACATTTTCAAATGGGGCTCCCCCAACACTGTGCACCCCAGAGTGGCCTTGGGCCCTCGCTGTGGGGTACTGCAGGCACGCTTCACACGCTGGAGAGCTGCTCGGCCTGTGTGGGTGTCCTGCGGCAACTTTCTGACCCAAGTTGGAGCTACTGCCTTGGGGACTGCAACCCTGTCGTCGCCTTCAAATTTTCACTGGCCACCTGGGAGGTCACTTTTGTTTTCAGTCTTAAACTAAGTACTGTGCTGTCATTAGGATGCCATTCTGCCAGTGGACTAGGGACAGTGTGGCAGCTACGGTCACTGCTTCTGTCTTCCCCCTGGAGACCAACAGCTTTGCTTCCTGGCTGGCTTTCTGGTTTTGCTCAGTGGCCACGGTGTCTGCCTTCTGGTGTCCCAGACAGGGTAAGACTGCCACTCTTAGGGGGCCATACACCATCTAGGAGTTCAAGGATTTCTCTACCATGTTGCATGCTTTCGTCTTGAGTTTATTACAGCCTTTTCTTTATACAGAGGACCACATATATGGAGGGTGGTGAAGGCATACTTAGAGTGTCTATTTGGTGGGGGGGAGGTTTGTTTGAGACAGGGTCTTGCTTTGTAGTTCAGGCTGGCCCTGAACTTGTGACAATCCTCCTGCCTCAGCCTCCAGAGTACTGAGATTACAGGCATGTGCCACCACGTCCAGCCTCTGTGTACACATTTACACCAGTTGGAGGGTGCAGGTTAGCACGATAAGCTCTGCCTTTTGCATCAAGGTCCCTTTTGGCAGAGATCTGGACTCAATGACAGAGCTTAGGGTTACTGTGGGGTACCTTGCGAGGTATTCTCCCTCTTTCACAGCATGGCCACTGTCAGTGAAATGCTCTGCGTTGGGGGCCCTGGGGGGAAGGGCCCCCCAGTCCAGTCCACTGCAGAATGCTTCATCTACAAACCCAGTGCGTGGCTGGCACAGCCTGACAGGCAGCAGAGCTGCAGGGTTCGGGAGCCACACCACTCCCGAGTGTTGTGCCGATCTCCACACAGCATCCTCCGGGGCTGCAGGGAACCACCAGGCAGTGGCCGGCATTGCCCCTTATACTCCCTTCATGTCAGTAATGAATGTGGTCCGTGGACTGTCGGGTCTTGCCCCACATTTTGTCAGCCTCTGCCGCCCAGAGGGCAGTAGCTGCCAGCACCCACAAACAGAGGTGACCGACCCTGAGTGACGGAGTCCAGCTGTTTGCAGAGGTGTGCCGCTGGCAGACCCCATGACCCCGCATCTGGGTTAGAACACCGACTGCCCTGCCGGTATGCTTGTGGATGGCCAAGAAGGACCTAGCCACGTCTGGAGGTCCCAGGCCTGTTCCATCGCTCTGAGAGCCCTTTGCTGTACTTGTTTCCACATTAGGGGTTCTCGTTCTCCCCCCTTGGTGGCTTTACAAGGGGGTTTTGCCAACTGCAAAGTTAGGTACCCAAATTCCACAAAAGCCTGTGGCTGCATGGAACTCCGGACCTGGGATTGGGTTGTTGGTAATGGGATTGAGGAAACTACCTGCTTTCTCTCCAGCCTGAGTTGACACCGTCCCTTCGACAAATGGAAAATGAGGTGTTTGACCTCCTCCTGGCAAATCTGGGCCCTTATTCCTGGAGACCTTGTACCCAGCCTCCCACAGGAGAGCGAGGAGCTGTCGAGCTTCTCTCATGTCACCCTCCTGAGACCTTCTGGCCAGCAACAAGTCACCACAACCAGGAAGAGGACATAGCTGTGCTGATCTGCTGGAAAGGCTCTCAGATCAGCGGCCAGCACCAGGCCAAAAATGGTCAGTGAATTTTTGAACTCCTAGGGCAGCCTGATCCGAGTCAGCTAGCCTCATTTTCTGGACTCTTCCACTGGAAGGTGAAGATTGGCTGGCTTTGTGGGGCATCTCTGAGGTCCAGACACGTAAAGGAGGCAGCTTCGGCAGGTGTGAGGCCCAGGAGAGTGTAGGGATTTGATATGACTGGGTGTAGGGTGACGGAGGCCTGGTTTACTGACCTAGATCCTGAACCGGCAGGAGAGGTGTGTTCCAAGGTGATTGGCAAGGTCAGGGGATCTCACAGCTGAGAAGCCTCTCCAGGTGTTTCTGGACCCCAATCCGTGCCTTGCGAGTGACGCAATACTGCTTTGGGTGAACTGGTTCTGTCTAGGATGTTCCGGGCTGACCTGGGTGGATTATCTTTAGCACACACACCAAGTGAGTTGAAAGGGATTTGGCCTGTAGCTTTTCTATCAGATCTCAACCCATTGAAGCCATGGGTCAGCTGGGGAGGTATAGCAATTACTAGATGACTTTGTGGCTGTCTAGAATGCATCTTCAGGGCAGCAGGAAAGAACGGTGTATTTGGTTGTCCTCAGCCCCCAGGACAGTGGCTCGTCTCTGTGAGAGGGGGCTCAAGGGTCACTACAGAATGCCCCCCCACCCCGCATTTATTCATACCACAGGCTTTTGGGACCCCAACAAAATAGAACCTGGTCTGTCCTAGTCTTCCTCTGTCCTCTATGGCACCATACGAAATCATCTTTGGGGGCCCCGTGAGGCTTCGATGCTGGCTGGTATCGGCCCTGGACCACATGGCCTTGTTTCTCGTTTGGGGCCTCCTGGGAATTACTGGGCCAGTGAGGGTACTCGTCCTTCCCGTGGTCCATCCGACCACAGTAAGCATCCCGTCCCATCCTAACTTTGGTCCTGGATGAGATGATCCTCCCTGCAGCACCCCACTTTGTCCCTGCGGGACACCTTTCCTAGAGCATCTGACCGCTCCACCATGGTGGCAGTCAACAAGCCTGCCCTCTGCTACATCTTCTGGCATTCTCCCCTCTGTGACACCTGGTCACGGGTGACAAACACCTTGGTTGCTACCAGAAAGTTAAAACACCTGGAAGGAAATGCCTATGCGGTGGTGTAACTGAGGGTCGTGGCACTTCTTAGCTCACCTAAGGTTTTCAGCTCAATTTAATGTTGAATCCAAAGGCGTGTAGCACTTTGATGAATGTAAAAGTAATTCACACTCACTGTGAAAAAAAGTCAAACCAGGCATAACGTTATGAAGGATAAAAACTCGCCAGAGCCCCAGAGCAGCCAGTAGTGGCCACCGTACCATTTTCACTGTCTTACTGCATGGACGCAGCACTGCGAAGGCAAGGGCTGGAAACGTGGTTTCGGGTGTCACTTCCGCTCCGGGCAGGCATGGGACCTGGCTTGCTCAGTTCAGTCCCCTGCATGCGGAGACGCTGATGCCATCCATCTCACAGGCTGGGGACCGCACGAGGGTGCGTCTATAAAGTACTCGGCCCCCACATGTGTTCCATACTCAGTAGATGCCAGCATGCACTTCCGTGTATTTAAAAATAAAGATCAGATATGCTGTTTGGTTAAAGCCCCCAGGTGAGTTTTGCACAGCCAGCTCACAATGAAAAAAATCAGACCACTTGTCTCTAGCCTGGTACTAACTACAGAGCAGAGACTTTTATGAGTGAATATAATTTGGAGGAACACAGCCAGGGTTTTCAAGTGAAAAATGATCAATATGCTAGGTAGAGCTGGAATCAATAGACCATGAAGCTATGGGGCAATGGGTCATCTTCCTCCTGAGAACCGACCTCCAGCCTTCCTCGGTACAAGTTGACTTTGGCACGGTTTGCCGCCTCGGAAGTAATAGCTCCTATCAATTATCCATGGATTTTAGATGAACTGTTCTTAGTATGCTAATACTGTAGATGTCCACAGAACAGTGGAAAATATCAGTGTCCTACATAAGTTTGCCACACACTTAAACATTTTTCACACATTTCAGAATGCACTAAAAATCTTCTGGGTGGTTACTGTTTCACAATTATCTTAGAATTACAGCCTTACATAACCTTTTCAGGGCTTTTTTTTTTTTTTGCTAGAAATCTATGAGTCCATGATCAAGAAATCTTACTTTTAGCCACATGTAACTAGCATATGCCTATAATCCCAGCTACTTGGGAGGCTGAAGCAAGATGATGGCAAGTTTGAGGCCAGTCTGGACAACTTAGTGAGGTTGTCTCAAAATAGGATTTAAAAAAGAACTGGAGATGTAGCTTAGCAGTAGAGTCCTTGTCTAATAGGCGCAAGGTCCTGGGTTCTAGTCACAGCTGGGAAACAAACGTTCTGCCACATCAACATATGTTAGAGTTGTTAGTTTTTAAAGTAGGAAGAAAATACTATTTCTATTTGGATTGTCTAAACAGTAGAAAACTTAGAATTTAAATTAAGTATATGGGTAATAACAATACTGTCATTGATTGTCGGATGGTACGCTGTTTCCGAGGGAACAATAGCAGCCCTCCAAATCTGACAAGGGACGGTAAGCCCTCTCCACTTCTTCCTTTATTTTTGTGGTGCTGGGGATTGAACTCAGGGTGCTATGCTGCTGAGCTACGTCCCTAGTCATTTTTAATTTTTATTTTGGGGCAAGGTCTCACTTGACTGCCCAGGCTGGCCTTGAACTTGTCAGCCCTCCTCCTCAGCCTTCAGAGGAGCTGGGACATAGGTGTGTGTCACCGTGCCTGGCTATGCTATTTTAATTGTGTGTGTGTGTGTGTTATGACAGGGTCTTGCTATGCAGTTCAGGCTGGCCTTGAACTCACCATGTAACCCTGGTTGGCCTCTAACTTGTGGCAATCCTCTTGCCTCAGCCTCCCATGTCAATGTTACTTTAATAAGAGAACCCCTTTAATATGCTACAATGAGACATAACCATGGAAATTTTATTACATGATGCTTGCTAGTTATACCAAAGTACTTAAGCAAGTTGTTGAACTTTTAAGAGTTAAGCATTTTTCTTTCACAAAATGACAAATGTTCCAAACTTAATGTTCTTTACCGAGATAACAAGTGGCCCTCAGAGGCTACAGAGCTATGTGGTCCAGGCTGGCCTGGATCTTGCAGGAATTCTCCTGAGCAAATGTATTTTAAAAAACATGCATTTGGGCTGGGGATATAGCTCAGTGGCACAGCGCACCTGCCTGGCAAGTGCAAGGTCATAAATTTGATTCCTGGTACAAAAGAACCCAACCAACCCCCCCCCCCCCAAATCATGCATTTGATTGGTCATATCGTGGTATAGGTTACCTCTCTGTGCTTAAAACAGAAAGGATTTTCTAATTCCTTTCACGAGTTTCATTAAATCAAGATTCTTAAAACATAAAAATTCAATCACACTGCTTTCAACAGAAATAACATCATTAACTTTTAGTAACAGCAAACTGTCTTTATTGTTATAAAGACCAAAGAGTTTCTACAAAAGGTTCTTTGGTGTTTCTGCTGACACTTGTGATACCTGAATGTAAAAGTCGTGCAGGGCTCCAAATCAGAATGACTCATTCCAAATAGTCTAGCATTAATTCCTACAATTTTATTTGTTTCTTTGCCTTTTTTTTTTTTTTTTTTTCAGTGCTGGGGCTTGATCCTGGGCTCTTGTGCATGTTAGCCCTTTGGTTTTCATTGTTTTGACACATGGTCTCATTAAATTGTTCAGACTAGCTTTGAACTTGTAATTCTCCTGTCTCAGCCTCCTAAGCAAATGGGATTACAATTTCAAGATCTTTGATAGTAGTTGCAAAGAAGCTTTTTTTTTTTAATTTATGTATTTTTTTAAAATGTTTTTTGGTACTGGGAATCAAACTCACTTTTTTTTTTCTTTTTCTTTTTAAAGAGACTGAAAGAATCACTGCTTTGGTTCCTGATTCAGTTTAATTTTTTATGAAGGGAGCTAAGCTACAATGCTCTGGGGAGTAAACAGTGACATTTTAAAAAATCACTTTTTAATGAGCGAGACACAAATGTCTGAAACACAGTTTATATAAAATCTGCTTCAAGAAAGTAAATTTCCAAATTCAGTAGCCACTTGGTCCCTGGTTCTACCACCAACTGCAATGATTAGAGTAACAAAATCGCTGTCTTGTGTGACACTGTCACAAACAAAAGATTTAAGTGCTACTCAGTTCTGTTGAATAAGGCTGGGAAAATAACTAAAACTTAACGAAAGCTTAAGCTTTACCTGGAAAATTAATTTGTATTCTCTAAGATGTTAGCTAATACAGTATTATATATTTTTAGTTATTCATTGAATTTATGTCTATAAATGCGAATGTATATCTAAGACCAGAATTCACATAAATACTAACTGGAAATAAATTTAGTCTATAAGAATTTAGTATACTACGTAAAAAATTCACAAACGAATTCTTATTCCGGTAGTAATTCAGTCCTGCGACATTCCCAATCAAATCCTTGGTTCCAGGTTTACCCGCTATCACGTGCCCCCAGCTCCCTGAGAGCATTCTGACCAGGCTCTCTGATGCTGGATTTGGAGTCAACAGAAACATTGAGGCTCTGCATAAGGCATTTATTCGGTAGCAGACAACAGATGAATTCCTTGGAGTGTTGCAGGAAAAAAAGAAAGAAAGAAAAAGAAAAAAGCAAGAAAGAATATGGATTTGTTCAGATCCATATCCAGAAAAATGCTTAAAATTTTTAAAAAGTGTATGTATTTCTCATCATAAAAACAATACAGATTAAGTTCAATAAATGTTTTAAACATCTCCTTTAAAAAGATAGCTAAGTCTTATGAGACTTAACTTTGGTAATGGTAATTAAGACTAAAGAAGAAGATCCCTGTCTTTGGGGTTTTCTCTCCCCTTTCTCTACTTTTTTGCCCAATTAGTTTGATTATGCCAGTGTCCCCAGTATGTATTCTAGTGGACACTACTGCAAGATTTCATACATACTCTGTGGAGGAGTAAGTTTCAGTGCATTATCACATTTCATGTGACCACAGCTAAAAATAATGCACATTCTAAAATTGCTGAAATAGATTTTTAATGTTCTCACCACAAAAAATTATGCAATGTTAATTAGCATGACTGAAATCAATCTGTTTGCATCCATCAAAAAAGAGGAAACAATTTTAACAGAATCTTAGGAACCAGAGCATTTAAGATATATTATTAAAACATTTTAAGGAATAAACTGAGTACATATATTTTCCCTTCCAATTTGTAATTTTCAATTATTAAAACACTACGTGCCAACTGCTGTGGTGCACACCTGTGATCCTAGCACTTGGGAGGCTGAGGCAGGATTGCTATGAGTTTAAACTGGACTACACTGTGAGTTCAAGACCAGCCTGGACTACGTAGTAAGACTTTGTCTCAAAAACAAAACAAAACAAAACAAACAACAACAACAACAACAACAACAAAACCCCTCATATTTGCTTATTAAATAATACACGAGATGTTCAGAAAAATTTAAGGAGGGAAAAGACATATTTTCATTACCTAGAGGCAAGTGATTGTTCACATTTTTGCTGTTTCTTTTGTCCTTTGAGACCAATTTAATCTAAAGAGAAAGTATTTAAAAGTTAAAAACCAAGTTTTTCATTATCCCATATTTAAAGATAAGTATTGTAAAAATCGACACTGGAAACTAAAGTTCTGCCCCTGCCACTCCCTGGTACACCCTGTTTTGAAATCTCCTTCAGAGGGGGTGGGGGTGGGGGTGGGAGTGGGAGTGGGGGGATGTAGCTCAGTGGTACAGCCATTGCTTAGCATGCAGGAGGCCCTGGGTTTACCCTGAGCACTGCAAAAAAACTAACTCATTTAGCTTCTGTTTTCTCGGTAAAATTTGGACACGTTTTTACTATCAGGATTAAAATGTATGAAAACAACGTACATGGAGATCAATGAAAATGAGTACAGTATTACTTAAAAGCAAAACACTTTCTTAGATATGAGAAGCAGGCAAGCAGCAAAATTAAGGAAAAGGAGAGGGCCAAAAAAAGGCCAAAAAAGAGGCTAGAAAGCCTGCACAAAGACACGCCTTAGAAATCTGAAGATGAAAGGGTTGTAACTTTGTGCAAAGGCCCTGGGTTCAATCTTCGGTGCCACAAAATGAAGACAAAACTTCTCTAAGGCAACACCGACAGTCTCTTGGATAAACTCTGTAGGATGGTGTCATAGTATTTATTTATATAGACAGCACCACTGCTGGTAGAATGATATTGTATGCGGATTTTCTCACCTACTGCCCTTGAGACCAACAATATGTGTAAGCCTAGGAGTGTTAAGGTGGTCACCGCAGAGCTAACTAACCGTCACTGCATTCCATCCACCCTCAACCTTGGCATCATTCTCAGTTACTCTGCTTGGCTACCTGCTCCTGTGAGACATAAGCTGTTAATGATGGCTATGTTCATTTGGAAAACTCTGACATGCATCGGTGACACTGATTTCATTTTAAAAAGCTAGACTGTCTCATTAGACAATTTTTTGCATGTATGCTCTGAACAACTCTTTCAACAAAACCAGTAACTCACAGAAGGCATTAAAATTCGTGGGCATGTGACCGAAACAAACTGTGAAACATATTACATTAGCAAAAGCAAAGATACATCTTTTAATATTTGACAAATTTTACTGGATAATGATTTAAACCTCACCTTAAATGAAACCACTAAGTACCTGCCCAAAGTATTCCAGTAGTAACGTAAGATGTGAACAACACTTAAGTTTTACACTCCCATGTAACTATCTGCTATTGACTCTAACAATTTGATAAAAGCTTCAACTCAGAGACGAGGGATCTGACATTTAGGAAGAGGGATCTGACATTCAGGAAAGTAAAGACCTATATTCAAGGTCACACAATGTATCAGAGTTAAAATTAAAGCCCAGAATTATTCAACCCTATGGCTAATTCATACATGTGAAATCTGCAAAGAAAGGTTTTCTTTAACCTGGGAATCAAATAATTTGATTGCTAAGGCAGAAAAGGCAGATGACTGGATGCTACTCACAGTTTTAAAGTCACCTGGTATTATGGATGCATCTCAAGTATTTTATAGCTGGAACTCTTTTCAACTTGCAGATATTTCTTATGCTGAGCGCTAAGTAGTATTCCACTAAAATCTCATCATGATTTATTCAAAATAGAAACGAGTATTATCAGAGCTCATACTCTCTCCAGCGATACGAAGTTTACTCAGACAAAAAAGTTATAAACCAGTCTACCTCAAAAAAGAATGGTCTCTAAGTAAAATAAAGTTACTCAGACATCATGTCAAATCCTTTTCCTCTTGCTGCAAATCAACAGCAGATTCTTCTCTCACAATCCCAAATTTCTTTTTGAGCCAATCACCCTTTTCATTCATGCACAAACCTCAGTCTCAAGCAAGCCTATGTGGAGCTCTAATACTAAAAGCAACGCCTCAAACAGCGCCGCTAAGTCAAAAACACGGTCTAACTGCGCCTGCAACTTTTCACAATGGAACTAGACTGAAAGGGAAATCTACAACGGAAAAACGTCTTTTAGGTGGTAAATGAAGTCTGATCGAAATTGAAAGGTGGGTACTACAAAAATCTAGTAAATTTCTCAAAGATAAATACTCATGAAAAGAGTATCATCGTGAAGGGTTTCACAATGAGAGACCAGGCTACCAACACGGTAAATGTGGGCACACAAGCACAAACTTGAAGCCCAAGAACTTAGCAAAGATTGCAAGGATCAAATGAAGCACTCAGCAATACAGTTTAGTTCTAGTTCTTCTTTTAAGATCTAAACATCCACTTCGGTGAACTTTAGGTGAGAACTTAATACGGACAACACAAGCTACTTTATGAAGAACTACGTGGACAGAGTCGCAATATGTCAGCATTAATTCTTTATCTCCACAGAGATGACAAGGGGAGAACAGGCACCAAGGAGGCCAAGATGAAAGCTTCGACTAGGACTCCCTTCTTTTTCTCTACATGACCAAAGATCTGTCTAACCGTGCTCTAAGACGCGGCTGGACCCGTCCAAGGCCTCGGATACAGTCGCCCGGGAGGGAAACCTGGAGGGTGAGGGCAAGACCCCGGCCTCCCAGGCCAGGCAGCGGCCACCCTTCCTCCACTCACCTCCCGGAGCGCAGCTTCACCCAGGCTGTCGGAGAAAATGCCGCCATCACCATCGCCATCCCCCAGAGCGCTCGTGGAAGCGGAGAAAAGGAGGCCCAGCCACTCCCGCACCGCGTGTCGGTCCTAGAAGGCGGATGCCCTCCTGCCAACCCCCGCCTTCCCCTCCCCTCGACGCAAGGTTCCCGTCTCAGACTTGGCAGTCACCGCCTTCGCCTGCTCCCCAGGCGCCGCCACCACTTCCGCGTTCGGCTCCTTCCTTTCCTCCCTCATTACCCCAGCAACCCGCTCTCTTACCCACCCCACCTCCTGCGCGACGCTGACGTCACCATCCCGCGACCCGGGTCTGCACCTGGGTGGGGCGGGGTAGGGGGTGGGGCGGAGCGGGGTAGGGGGCGGAGCGTAGGCGGACCGCGCAGGCGCAGCGTGACCAGCGCGCCAGAGCGCGGGAAGCGCTCTTCTTGGGCAGTCAGTGGTGTCCCTTGCTCTGAGGCTGCTGCTCTGACACCCGGGTGAGTCCTCGCTCCCGCTGCCCGCGCCCGCCGAGGGGAAGCCTGGCCCCTTTCCGCCTTCGTGCGTGGCAGGCTGTCCGCTGTGCGCTGCTGGTGCCCCTCGGGTGGAGGTAGCGGGGCTGCGGAGCTGGAGCCCGGGGCACGCTCACCTCCCTGCTCCCCCTCCCTACGTCGCCTTTAAGGTAACGAGGCTGGCTTTTAGGTAGGGGAGCAAAGATGCCGGCCACCCAGAAGCCCATGAGATACGGACACACAGAAGGACACACGGACGTCTGTTTTGATGACTCTGGGAGGTGAGGCGCTTTGGTTCTGTTTCATGTGTGAGTGCTGGAACGTTTCTTCTTACACAGCAAATATGCAGGCCGCAGAGAACGAGTCACAAGGACAGGAGCAGCGTCGAAATCTAAAGGGACACGTGAACATTTCCTTCGGTTTGTTTGCTTCAGACTGTCATGGTAGTTTTAGCGTGTCAGAGAAGTTAAAGGTCTTATAACCAGAGGGCTTGGAAAGATGCAAGCTACCACCATTCATAATAGCTAAATCTTGGAAGCAGCCTGTATGTCCGTCAATAGATGAATGGGTAAAGAAAATGTGGCATTTATACACAGTGCAGTATTACTCTGCCCACCATAAATGATAAACGAGTTATTTTCAGGAAAGGGGAGACACCTTGAGATGATAATGCTAAGTGAAATAAATCAGACACACAAGCTAAATATCATGTGTGTTATGTGAGAAACCAAAAACATAAAGAGCAAGCTGGGCATGATGGTCAATGCCTGTAACCCCAGCACTTGGAAGGCTGAGGCAGGAGGATTGCCACAAGTTGGAGGCCAGCGTGTGCTACATAGTGAGTTCACATCAAACTTGAATTACAGAGTGAGACCGTGTCTCAAAAAACCAAACCAAACAAAGCAAAAAACAAAGAAGCAAAAAACAGAAAGAAAACCAAAAACAAAGAGCAAAATAAAAGGTAATAGGAAATAGGGAGATGGAGAGATGTGAGGAGAAAAAGTAAAAATAATTAAGATGTGTTATGTACATGTACCAACTCATCTTGAGGAATGTAATCATTGTATACGGCAACATGGACTAATGAAAAGATAAAAAATGGAGAAAAGTGATGCAAACTACCCCTCTCCATTTTCTTAAATTTTTGTTTTCTCAGCCTTTCATATTAATTTTGTCAGATCACTCAATACTGCCTGCTTATGAGATTCAGTGGTTGTCCTTCTAACTTTCTAACTTTTAAATTTTTCTCTGCTTACTTCCTAAACAGTATCTTTCTAAATGTCCAGATGCATGGTTTCCATTGCCATTCCTGTGTTGATTGATTTCTTGGAAAATATAAATGTTAGTCCACTGTGCTGGGTCTATAGGTGCAATAGTGCAGACAAGACATGATCTTGTTTTTTTTTTTGAGACAGGGTCTCGCTGTGCAGTTCAGGCTGGCCTTGAGTTCACTGTGTAACCCAGACTGGCCTCGAACTCAAGGTGATCCTTCTGCTTCAGCTTCCAGAGTAAGGGGATTACAAATGTGCGCCATGGGAGTCCAAGATAGAGGACAAGATTGTTAGAAGAGAGACATTTCAGATTTCCAGCTACGTAGGGAACATCAAGAATTATGCTAGCGATAGTGCTGGAGAGAAAGAACAATGAGCCAAGAGCTAAACTCCTTGGGATATGAGGAATTTTTCTTTAGGAATCCATAGGTAACAGAAATTCAAGCTTTTTTTTTTTTCTTTTTAACATTTTAAGAGAGGGCAGTGTGGTGATAGAATGAAAGTGATCATGAGTGCACGGAATGCCGACTTGCAGTGTGAGAGAGATGCAGAAGAAAATCAGCTGCCCCCTAAAAGAATGCTATTGACCTCAGAGGAATGACTTTTTAATAGTATTTATTTATGTTTTGGTACTGGGAATCAAACCTTGAGCTTGCCAGGCAGGGACTGAGTTATATCCCCGGTCCAGGAATGACTTTTTTTTTTTGTCTTTTTGAGACAGGGTTTCACTATGCAGTTCAGACTGGCCTTGAACTCACTTTGTAACCCAGACTGGCTTCAAAGCTATTCTCCTGCCTCAGCCTCCAGACTGCTGGGATTACAGGCGTGCACCACCACACCCGGCCCAGGAAAGACTTTTTAAAAAAAAGAATGTGGAGATTTTATTGACCACAATCTCAGGAGACAGGTAGTAAGAAAGGCCTTGAAACCAGGCATGGTGGCACACGCCTGTAAGCCCAGCATTCTGGGGGACAAAGGCAGCAGGATGACACCTGTTTCTTTTTATTTTTTATTTTTTGCAGCACCGGGGATTGAACTCACAACCTCATGCCTGTCAGACAGGTGCTTAAGTCACTGAGCCAAACTCCCGGCCCTGGTTTTTTGAGGCAGGGTCGCACTATGTAGCTCAGGCCGGCCTTGTGCTCGCATTGCAGCCCAAGGCGGCCTCGAACTCACAATGCTCCTCCTACCTTAGCCTCCCGAGTGCTGGGATTAAAGGTGTGCGCCACCACGCCCGGTGGACATCCGTTGTTTTCTGTGGGTGTTTGTGTGTGTGCATCTGTGTGCTTGTGGTGCTGGGGGTGAACTTTGGGCCTTGCAATGCTACTCAGCTGCACCCCAGCCCAAGTGATCTCTCGTTAGAGCTTCTGATGACATTGATAGAAAACGTAATGTCATTTAACCAATTTGAACAGTTCTTTTTCTAATGGGGACAAGTCACATTAATTTTACTGTTTTTGCATTTTAACATGCGTCAGGATGCAGCATACACTAAATGAATCAAAGCCTTGGGAAGAGTAGAGCTTTGAAACCAGTGGTGGTCTGGGGGTGTGGTTCAGCAGCAGGGCACTTATCTGTAGCATGTGTAAGGCCCTGGGTTTGACCCCCAGCACTGTGAACACCAACCAGAAACCCACCACGGCAGAAGAAGTTAGCTATGTGAATAATCACCTCTGGACAGTTGAGCTCACGTGTCCAGGCTTTTATTCATTCAGCAATGAATGATGAAAGTTGCTGTGTCTCTACTGTGTTCTCTCTTTTCTCTCTTTTTTTTTTGTGGCACCGTGGATCAAACTCACAACCTCGTGCCTGCCAGACAGGTGCTTAAGCCACTGAGCCAAACTCCTGGCCCTATGTACTCTCTTTCTATGCAGAGCAGACTTCTCTTCCTCCTTGTAACTGGCCCACATTCATCGATAGAGCTTGCTGCTTTTCTTACCTTTAATAGAGCTTGCCTTAATCCCAGCACTCGGGAGACTGAGGTAGGAGGAGCATTGTGAGTTCGAGGCCGGCTTGGGCTACAATGTGAGCGCAAGGCCGGCCTGAGCTACATAGTGCGACCCTGCCTCAAAAAACTAGGGCTGGGAGTTTGACTCAGTGGCTTAAGTGCCTGCCCTGGCAGGCGCGAGGTTGTGAGTTCAATCCCCAGTGCTGCAAAAAAAAAAAATAGAGCTTGCCACCTTTCTGCATTGTTTTGACCAATTCTTGTGCTTTTATTTGGGCTCTAACTCAAGACAGCTTTTGATGGGGAAGCCTAGCCTACTTGTTGTTGGCCCACACTCGCTCTGCAGAACATATTTTCCTGCCTTTAATACCTTTAATAAATGTAAAACTTCGCTAAAAAAATATTCACAAAATAAAGTTGCTGTGTGTCAGACTGGTGGTGTGGATTTATGAGCAAAGTAAACCTGGCTGCTGCTGTCATGGAGATTGCAAATTCATCTTATTATTACAAACAAATTTTCTAGCTGGGTGTGGTGGCACATGCCTGTAATCCCAGCACTCCAGCACTTGGGAGGCTGAGGCAGGAGAATTGCCTGAGTTTGAGTGAACCGTGTAACGAAACGGCCTCAGAAAAGACCAAACAAACAAAAGCAAATGAATTTTCTGTCAAGGAAGAACTGTGTAGAACTTTAAGCTCATCTCCATTTCATAAGACACAGTTACCAGTTATTGTTATTAAGGGTTGTTTGTATAAAGTAAGAAAAAATATTGGCTCCTGCTTTAATTTGATTTAAAAGTACCTATCAAGGTACCCAAAAACAATATGGGGAAAACCAGATGACTTCTTATGCATGTGCGTCCTTCACAGTTGTATTGTGACTTGTGGAAGCGATGGCGATGTGCGAATTTGGGAAGACTTGGATGACGATGACCCCAAGTCCATCAACGTTGGTGAGAAGGCATATTCATGTGCTTTGAAGGTAATTGTGAAATGTACAGGGGTGTGGATTTTATGGTCGATGAAAATGCTTTTAGTAGAAGTTTGAATATAAACGTATCTTTATTGTTATTTCTCTTATGGTATTCCAAAATGTATAAAAATGCCATGATTTGCCCCAGAATTTTAAAGGTAAAATGGATGGTTTGTTGAAGGCGATCAGTGAATATTAATAGTAAGTTGAAATATTACAAGGTTGTACTTTTAAGAAAGGTTAAAGTGCCATTCTTTTGTCTTTGAGGGAGACCTCAGTGGTGTTTCTAGCTCGTTGCTGTGATTCCGGTGTGTACCCCCAGAAGCCTGTTTGGCAGCATACTCCCCACGGGTGTCAGGAGGGGCCGACAGGAGATAATGAAGCCAGGCAGCTCTGCTCTGTGAATGCGTTTGTGCCTTATTGTGGGAGTGGGTTTGTCCCCGCCCATCTGAGTTCATTATAATGTGACCCTCACCCGGTGCCAGTCCCTTGCTCTTGAATGTCCCAGCTCCAAAATCATGACCCAGTAGATTTCTGCTCATTATGAATTACCGTGTCTGTTACTGTTGTCACTGACAGCATTATTCAAGAAAATAGGACAGTTTCACTAAATTTGTTTGTGTTAGATACATATGGGGATGAGATATAGATTGTTTACAGAATGAAGATGTTTTCAGAGAGATTGGAGGGGTCTTTTTGAGGGTCTTGCTAGGTAGTTCAGACTGGCCTTGAGCTCCCTTTGTAGCCCAGGCTGGTCTTGAATTTTCAATAGTCCTGCCTCAGCCTCCCGAATGCTGGGATTACAGGTGTGTACCACCACTCTGGGCTCTCAGAGAGATTTTGGAAATTAAATATCTAAAAACTACTAAGGTTTTTATTTGTGATGAATTATAATTTGAGTGTACTTTATTTAGACGGGAAAAGTCATCCCACGGGACTAATATTTTTTCTAAACTCAGGCTCATTAAGGAAGATGAAATGGTCTTTAAATACTTTGATATTCTTTTTTAAACAATCATAAATAATGAAATATACATTCCCAGAAGAAAAATATATTAATGACCAACATGTATTAAATATAAGCTAATTCTCTCTAATAAGCAGAGCAGTTCAAATTAAACAGTTGGATATTTTTCCCCCTGTAAGAGCAGATTGATGCTGTGTATCTAAATTAGGCTGTCAACAATCACTTCTGGCTATTTTCTTTAGGAAAATGCACACTTTTAAGTTTATGCAGACAAGGATATTAGTAATAATATGGCAACAGCAAAAATCAAACAGTTGAGGCTTCTTCCCTCAGTAAAGAAGGCATTTTATATAGTCTGCTAAAGCTATACAGTGTAGCCACAAAAAATAAAATAAAAAAGATAACTGTATGTTTACTGAAAAGATGTTTATGCTTGTTAAAAGTACCCCCCCCACCACGGGTGTAGAAGGGGTAAGACCTGTCACCACAACGGCACTGGAGATTACTTTGTAAGAGTAGGTCAATTCACCACGCTCAGGACACTTTTATGTTATTTTTTTCTCCCACAATAAGTATATATTGCTTTTGTATGTGACAAAGACTGTAAGGGAGCCTCATATTTTTCGCCCTTGCTGCGGTAATAAATCCCTACACCCCGCTGGCTTCAGGCCCTAGAGAGTCAGTGCCCCTCGGCTCAGCCGTCCAGAGGCCTGAAATCGAGGTGTCCAGTGGGGCATTTGGCCGTTTCCAAGGCTCCGGGGCGGAAGCCAATCCCGTGCTTGTCTCCTCGGTCCCTGTGCTGTGACAGTCCTGAGAGTTTCCTGGCTCGTGGACGCGTCCCTCCAGTGGGCCGTTTCACCTTTCCTTACTCCAGCAAGGCACGCTGGTTTCCTCTCAGAAGCAGGGTAACGGGAGGCTGGCCGCTGCGGCCGTGCTCTCCGTGTCCTCTCTCCTCATTTCTTCCGGTGAGCCCTCCTGAGTTTCCTTCATTTTTATATTTAGCTTCCAAGAAAATACTACTTAAATATTTTTCGTGCCAAAGGTAAGAGAAAAATGAGAGGCTAAAAGGTCGGCTGGTGAAAAGAGAATTAAGGTTTCTATAGCCAGCTGATTTTTCTTCCTAATGGGCTGAAGCTGAAGCTGAAATGACATTTTTTTCTCTTCACCTGAGCTACTTTTCTGAAGATTTTTGTTTTTAATGGGATTTTGAACTAAGGAAATCCACCCTTCGCTTTTCTTGCAGAACGGGAGACTGGTCACCGCGGTTTCTAACAACACTGTCCAGGTGCACACGTTTCCCGAAGGGGCTCCCGAAGGCATCCTCACGCGCTTCACCACCAATGCCAACCATGTGGTCTTTAACGGGGACGGAACCAAAATCGCCGCTGGATCAGGGTGAGGCCCCTTGGCGTCAGAAGAAAAGGGCTGCGTTCCTTTGTCTCAGGGTTGTACCTTTAGGATTCTGTTGGTTTATTTTCCTTTGTTATCATCTTGCTTTTCATTCCAATCTCTTATTTAGCAATGGTTTGTAAAGACAAATTTGTGGTTTTTTCTGAAATATTTTGCTTTTCAGGCAACCTGTTGAGTAAATGCTGAAAAAGATTGGGAAGTGAGGTACAATCAGAAGTTTCACAGATTCTCTTCAGGCTTGTCATGGAAAAATTGCTTTTGGTTGAGTTGCTGAGGTGATATAAAAAGCATGGTACTTTTTAAAATGACTGTGGCTATGAGAAACCCAAAGTATAAATAAATTAAAGAGCAAAATAAAAGATAGATAATGGGAAACAGGGAGAGAGAACTTTTGCAGATGGGAAAAAGACCAAGAGATGGAGAGCAGGGGAGGGGAGGGAGGTGCAGGAGATGTAAAATGAATTTTTTGGCGGGGGGTATCGGGAATTGAACTCAGGACCTTGCTCTTGCTAGGGTATGTTGTGCCACTGAGCTACATCCCCGGCCCTGACAGTTCAGATATGTTAAGTACATGCCCCACCTCCGCATGGTCAACATAGTCATTACATACTGCAAACACGAACTGGTAAAAATAAAAAAAGTTTTTTCTTAAATATGATTGTGGCTATAATTAGGTTAGCAAGTAGTAAAAGCTTAGGATGCAACTGAAGAAGCCATATGGGCACTGTTTGTACTTTAACGTAATGGGAAATCTTGACTTGTGTTTCAGCATTTTTATAAGCAAAACTTAAAAAAAATTTTTTGGTATTTAAAGGTCATTAAATTTCGGTTGTCAATTTTGTAAGTGTCTATAAAGAAATTACAGCATTCATCCTCCTGACTGTGAAATGTTTGAGTCATAGCTTTTGTGTTTGTACTTAGCGCATGTGTTACTCTTGTTGTTTATAGTGATTTCCTCATCAAAATTGTGGATGTGATGGATAGCGGCCAGCAGAAAACATTGCGAGGGCACGATGCCCCTGTTTTAAGTCTTGCTTTTGATCCTAAAGATGTCTTTGTGGTAATTATTTTATTTTTTTTTCTCTTTTTTTGGTGTGTGTTTCTTAATGTGTTGAAAATGGTGTGCGAATTAGAAAAACTTTCCACCTGTTGGTAGAAAGTGGCTCGAGTCTATTAAACCCCTCTCCATGTAGCGTTCTGGCTGTGACTGAGAGAAATCTTTGTCCCTGCAGGCCTCAGCCGGTTGTGATGGCTCTGTCAGAGTGTGGCAGATCTCAGATCAGGTAAACTCAGTCTTTTTACCCATGTCTGTAACATACTGAGCGTTACATATTGTATTGGGTCAGATAGTTATTTTTCTTTCTAGTTTGTTTCTCTAAGTAGCAAAGAATAATGCAATGCAAAAGTAAGTATGTTGAAGAGAGCTAATTGCTTTTGTCCCGGTCCCAAGGAGAATGATAGATTTACCTTTTACTTTTGAAGCGTCATTCATGGGGGGGGGGTAGATGCAGTTATACATTTACAAGCTAATTAGCATACGCTGGGCTTTTGTTTGATGTTGGAGACATAAGAATAAACAAGGTACGGGCCACACTTGGTTTCTAAACATGTATACAACTTCTAACTCAGCTTGATACAGATTTTAAAGGCTGTATAAAGAAAATACTCTCCAGCTTGGCAGAGGAAATGGTTAAGCCTTCCTGACATTTTAAAAGCAAGCTTGGGATTTCTAGAAATAATGTGGCCTGTGAGAAAATTCTTCCTCAGCAGTCACAGTTCCTTTACCTTGCTCTGAAACTTTCAAGTTTTATTTATTTTTGCAGACACATTAAGCTGTTTGTGTATTGAGTGTTTTTAGTATATTGTTTGCTTATTCTGCTCAAAAAAAAAAAACATATTTAAAGCTTTTACTCTTCATACTTCTGAAAGATTAAAAGAATTTAGGTTAATCAAACCAGGCATGGTGGCTCATACCTGTAATCCCCACACTTGGGAGGCTGAGGCAGTAGGATTGCTGTGAGTTTGAGGCCAGTCTGAGCTACATAGTGAGTTCAAGACCCTGTGTCAAAAAAACCAAAAGAAAAAAAAAAAAACATAGAATTTATTAGTATGTATTTAATATTTATTATAATTAAATTTAGTATTTATTAGAATTAAACGTATTAGGTTTTTTTTCCCCGAGACTTATGAGAACACTTACTAAGTGTACTCAGTTCTGCATACATTTCTAGGAAGACTTCTCATAAAGGCAAGTACATTTTGTTTTTTTTCAAAATTAGACCTGTGCTGTTAGTTGGCCACTGTTACAGAAATGCAACGATGTGACAAACGCAAAATCCATCTGCAGACTTGCTTGGCAGCCAGGAAGCGGGAAGGTAAATGACTTTATTTTTCAACCTTTGAATTACTTCTGGTCTTTGTCAATGTGGAGTGTAAAAATAACTTTTGAAGTGGTAACTGTTATATTTGGATTATAAATTTTAGAGTGCAAGCCATATAATTAATATTTAAATGTTTTAAGAGACAATTCAACTTTTTAAAGATTTTTTTGTTATGGTACTAGGAATAAAGGTTCTTTTTGAAGTGTGTTTTTTTATGAATTAAGCTTAGGTTCATGGTTAATGGAATAATTATAGAAACAGTCTAATTGTGTCTAATCTCATTACTGGTAACAAACATTTTGAAGGTACCAACAGATGCAGTTGGATAAGCCAGTTACGAGAAGTCTGCACGGAAAGAGAATGTTTTTTATTTGCAAGCAGATGGTTATATAGGAGGGACTCCTGAGAAGATCAGATGAAGGACAAAGTGTTACTGATACTAAGAAAATTCAGGGACCTGGGATACAACTCAGTGTTAAAGTGCTTGCCTAGCATGTGTGAGACCCTGAGTTCAATCCCTAGCATTGCAAAGGAAGAAAATTAGGTTGGGGAGGTGGAAACATAATTAATATGAGAAAGCAAAAACAAACCTATGTGGAAATATAGCCATTTAGAAAATATGGTGGGAGAAAAAAATGCTTTTGCTGTGAAATCAAAAAATATAAAGTAAACGGCCATAAATGTACTATGAAATGTGAAAAACCCACATGGAAACTTTAATAGCCTGAGAAAGAGCAAAAGAAATCTTCAATAAATAAATCCCTCCTTTTTTTTTTTTTTTTTTTTTTTTGAGAGGTTCTCACTGTGTAGTCCAGATTAACCTCAAACTCTCTGTGTAGCCCAGGGTGGCCTTGAACTCACAGTGATCCTCCTGCCTCAGCCTCCTGAGTGCTGGGATTACAAGTGTGCACCCCCATTCCTGGTTATAAATTCCATTTTTAGAAAGAATTTTGATATACATAAAGATAGTGGTTTTCCCTAAATTAATCAGCTGTGTTGACAACACTCAAATATAAAAATACCCATAA
>RJWM01023582.1:0-31955 GCA_004363535.1 Dasyprocta punctata
AAGGATAAACTTGACACATTCATAGGTAAATGAATGGACCTTGAGACCATAGTAAGTGAAATAAATCAAACACACATGTGTAAATATCTCATTATTTCTGTAGTGTGAGGAACTTAAAGTGTAAAGAAGGACCAGAATATATACTAGTTATTATGAAAAAGGGAGAAAATGCTCAATTGAGAAGGGGAACAAGGGAGGAGGGAAGAGGAAAGGAAGGAAGGGAAAAGAAAAAAAAAGGAAAAGAAATGGAAGAAAGTTTCTATAAATAAGGAGGGACAGAGGGGCTGAAGGGAAGTTGAAGGAATGGGAAATAAAAAGAGGAATTGAGATAAGTCATGTGCAGGTACGAAGTCCCTATGATGGATGTGATCATTATGGATATTTAAAATGTACCAGTAAGCTTAATAAATAAAAGATGTGAAAATAGACGATTAGTTCTTTGAAGACCGACTTCACCTTACACGACTTTGTGTGGCTTGGTGATTACAGCAGGGGCTCAGCCCCCTGCTGCGCACTGTCCTGACAGGTGCTTCACAGGACTGCGGACTTCTGCTAGCAGAAGATGGAAGATCAGTTCTTCACTTGGCAAGTAAACCCCACCTCGCTGGGAATCAGTGTCCCTGCCTGCTTGTGCATGTGTGAGTGTGTGTGTGTGTAAACTATTAGATTCTATTTTTTGTAAATGGGAAGGAGACCAAGAGATGGAGGTGGGAGGAGGGGAAGGGGAAGATAAAAAGAACCAAGATATATACACGCACCAACTTACCATGATGAATATAATCATTATGTACTGTGAAGATGTACAAATGAAAAATAAAAAAAAAATAAAATATCATCTTTGCTGAAACTATGGGGCCAGTGGTGGAGAATGGAGAAGGTGGGCATTTTTTCATAGCATTTGACAGGAGTAGGGTGGGTATTGTTAACAGACATTTCTCCTATTTTAGGTTACCTTAGCCTAAAACTTGGGCCATGGGGAATGGGCTTTTTCTTGTTACTCTAAATTAGATTGCATTTTGAAGATTTATTTTTGGGAAATGATTTATCTATACCTGAATCTTTTTATCCAGCTTCTTTCATTTAACATAATTATTTTGAGATCAATCTATTTTGGAGTTATCAGCAATGTTCCCTCTTATTGCCAAGTACTATTCCATTGTAAATGTGCTACTACTTATTTATCCCTTTATCTATTAATAAACATTTTTCTTCAGTTCAAAACTATTACAAATCATGCTAATATAAACCTTCATGTATCAGAGTTTGTACAGATAGAGGTAATGAATTTTTCTTGTGTAAAACTCTAGGACTAAAATGGTTGGGTAATATGATGGATGCATATTTAAAATTTTAAGAAATTTCCAAGTAGCTCCTAAGTAGCTGTGAAATTTTACATTGTTATCATATATGTATTAGAGTTCTAATCCCCCTACATCTTGGTCAACACTTGATATGGAAGCTACATATTAGTATTGCATCATAATTGTATTTTGCAATTTCCTAAAGACAAGTGATGTTCAGCATTTTTTCTTGTGTTTATTTGCCATCTATTTATTTTCTTTGGTGAAATTTCTGTTTAAACCTTTTGCTCATTAAATTGTTTTATCACTGAGTTTTAAGGCTTCCTTATATATATATTCTGTATACAAGTCCTTGGTTAATTATGTGATTTGCAAGTATTTCCTTTCAATCAGGACCTTGTCTTTCCATTCTCTTAAGAGCATCTTTTTAGAAGAGATTCTTAATTTTGGTGAAATCGAGTTATCAAATATTTTTCCTTCATGGATCATGCTTTTAGCCCTATTTATAAGAAATTATTTTCCAGATGCAAACTCACAAAAGTTTTTTTCTTATTTTTAAGAGCAGAAATCTGAGACTTGGAAAACAGAAGTGACTACATTTCACACAACTGCCCTGCAGAGCCATGAGCAGAAGCCACCTGTCCAGATACAGCCCCTAAGGAGGCTGTCGACTTGACTGGCTTGGGGTCCACCTCGGAAATTAGTGGCACACTTCTGAGTCTGCCTGGGTGGGTCGTGGAGTCATGACCTTGGGGTCCATATATAGCCCCTGGCCCCTTCTTCTCTGGCACTGCTCCCCTGTTCTACTTCACAGCCACCATGAAGTGAGCAGATTTACTACACCACACCCACCCAACATGATGCTCCTGCCTTGTAGTCAGCTGGCTCTGGACTGACACCTCTGAAACCTTGAGAAAAATTAAACCTCTCTTTCCTTAAGTTGTAAGTGTTGGCTATTTTGTGCCAGCAATTTGAAAGTTGACTAACACAAGGCTAATTTGGTTGGCTGTCTGGTTTGTATATTTTTCTTGGTCTTTGCTATTATCAAGTTTATTATACTATTATTTTCTTATTAATCTATATTTGGACGTTTGAAATTATCTTTTGTTCATCCTCATGTTTTATATGTCATTTTGTGAAGTTTGAGTTTAATAAGCAAGGGTAAAACATTAGAAGGGAAGATTGAGCAGGCTTTGTTGTTCAGATTATTTAGAACCTTGTGTACCTAGTAGGAACTTGGATTTTATTCTCCGTGCATTCAGAAGCCATTTCAAAGGAACCAAACAGTAGCCTGGTAAAATCTGATCTTTAAGTGGAAAAATGAAAAGATTATTGTCTCAGTTGTCCGAATTATAGCCATGGTAAGGGAACCAATCGTACTTATTGTAATAGTCTAGATGACAGCTAATAGTGACCAGAGTAGAGGCAAGGCAAAGGAATAAAAGTGGATAGGTATGTGATACATGTTTGGAAAGGAGACTTGCCAAATTATGCTGGTTTCTTCACTGCCCCAGAAAGACATTCACTCATTTTTGTCTGTAAAACTTTTCATGTTCTTTGGGTACCTCTGTCTCACTTTCAAAGTTTCAAAGCAAGTCTCTGTATTTTCATTCAGTGCTCTTTCAGAATATGTTCTCTGAACTTCTAAAGCAAATGTTCATTCTCCAATTACCTCACATCTGCTAGTTTGCCTCTGTCATTTGTAGATTGCAAGCTTGCTGATGACAAAACTTTATTCTTTATCTCTACTCCGTCTCCATGGCACCAAGCACACAATAAATGGATTAATTGATTAGTAATATGGCAATTAATTAATAATATGGCATCAATTATAAAATCATTCAATTAAACAATATTTAAAAACTCAAAGATTGATATTTGTAAGTAATAAGGTGTCAAGCATAGCCATGTAGGGCAAACCAATTTGCTGTAGTCCACTAACAGAAATTTATTTACCACAATATAGGTGAGGTACAAAGTTAGAATTTTCTAGGATAACTAGATAGAAGCCCTAGGCCGAGCCTCAAGTTATTCTTTCATACTGTACACTTGAATTGTAGCTGCAGCAACTGAGAAGCTGGAGGTAAAAGTAGTGTGATAATACTTTCAATTTTGAGGAACCTATGCCCCTGCCTTTTAAATGTTAAGCACTGTTGAGAAAATTCAAGAGAACACTGTGTGGCTCTTGGGTATACCATATGGCGATAGAAAGTGGATTGCTCCAAAAAGGGTCAAAGAAAATTACAATCATCCTGAGACTTAAATCTTGAGAAAGGTAGTTAGAAACCAAAGAATTATAGTGCTGAATATCTCTGTATAGGAAGAGATTTCACATAAAATGTTAAATGTCTTTTAACAAATACTCCCAACCTATTTGATTGTGTAATTTTCTAAAACAGCTACCTAGTGTAGGTATGTTTTGCATACCTTTGTTGATCCACAGACAAGACAAGCCATAGATAACTATGGTTAAAATTATATATGTATCATCTGTAAAAAAAAGTAAAAGGAATACAAATCCACAGTTTTCAAATTCACCATTAAACCTCCTTTCATCTCATAGCTCACTAGCAAATTGAATATATAAAGCACCTCTCACACAGAAAGTCAGAGAGCAAGGCACTAAAGGAAAACAAATACCAGTGATTAAGGAAAATTGAAAGCAGCAGTGGAAATATGTTTCTTTAGTCTACTTTTAAATACAGATTGGGAACTGCAAATAACTGGGAATACACAATTGGTAATTTTTTTTTGTCCTCGTGATTCTATGGTGTTGAATACAAATAAGAAAAAAAAGTTGCTGCAAAGCTCAGCAATCCTTCTGAAATTATTTATTTTAAACATCCACTTGAGTGTTTTGTCATTTCTTAGGCCAATTTTGACATGCTTCAGATTTATCTTAAGCAACTAAATTGAAGATGTACGAAGGTAAGGAGGCAAATTTTTTGTAAGTTTCTGGTTTTTGCAGCATTAGTGTAGAGTTTCAAGACTCCAGAGTGAGTGTTTCATTCTGTGTTGAACAAATACTGAGATGATTCCTCAGGGTATCTGTGACTTCTCAATGGGATAAAACTGAGCTGACTAGAGGAGGGGGTGGAACACATCAGCACTGATTTCAGGGTACATGGTCATTGCTTCTTTTAGGATAACTGTGGACCACTGTTTAGTTTCAAAGATTCTGACAGCTGTGTATTTGCAGAAACAAGAAGCAAATAGAAATTTTAGAGCTCCTCTTTTAATCTATAAATTTTCTTTAGCAGAACTGTGAAAAGTCAATTTAATAAAAGATCATTGATCTTGATGAATAGACAGCAACATTAAAGTAGAAGTTTCATTTTTAATTGAGAAATGTTGGGGATGTCTCTTTCTTTTGCTCTTTTGACCTATTTTCATTTCCTTCTCGTTCCCTCATCTTTTGCCAACACCCCAGTTTTTGACAGTAGTGGATTGAACTCATGGCCTTAGCACTGAGCTACAACCCTAGTCTTGTTTTCATTTTTTGTTTTGAGACAGGGTCTTACCAAGCAGTCTAGGCTTGTCTTGAACTTGAGCTTCTACTACCTCAGCCTTCCTAGAGTGCTAGGATCATGGTTGTCTACCATCCCAATTTTAATAGTTATTTCCACCCAACGTCCCAATTTTAATAGTTATGTCCATGTATAATTTTCTTATTTCTTGCATTTAAGAGCTTTGACCCTGTACGTGGGTACTGATTGCCTAATTTACTGATGAAAATAAGTTCTGACTTATGCACAAATCAAGATTAAAGGAGATCAAATAGGGCTTAAGAAAAAACAGGCGGCAACAGGAACAATAAGAAATGCAATAACTTTTTCTTTCCTTCCTTCTTTTTCCTCAGTATTCTTCAGTTTACACAGTTAAGTATGTTTAGAGGGAAATTATGAGTGCATTTCTTCCGAGTTTACAGTTTGACATAGTTAAAGGAGGTGGTGCCTGTTGTTCTTAGGGCGAGAGAACAGCATTTATGAAGCTTTGCTGGTGCCAGTGCAAGTAGAATTTTAGAAGTTCTAGTGAATTTTTTCAATGTTATTTATAGGCCACTTGTCAGTGTTCAACTCAAAGGATATTTTGAGCATTAAAAACATTATTCTATGAACCACTTTCATCCTGTTAGCTGAAATGTACCTTATAAATTGTGATTTTTTTTTTACTATCAAAGAATGTAAATAGATATATACTTTGGTTCTCTTCTTAAAGGTTATGCAGAATTTCTCAATCAGATAGATTCCTAAATGTGATGAAAACTGCAACAAACCTCCAAAAATTTCCAAAGTAACCTGACATAATAGATGTGCTCAATCTGTATTAATTCCATTTTGCTGGAATCAGTTTGCAGTTCTCTCTCCTTATGGCTATGACATTGTTTCCAAAATTTGTTTGATCATCTCAATAACTTGGAGTACTTGTTCTGATCTAAAGGTTTTGTCTTCCAAAAGGTTTTGTCTTGAACTGTTACCCTCCATCATGCTAGTGCTAGGAGGTGGAGACTTTGGTCATGGAGATGACCCTTTTGGAAGAGGAATCATTCCCTTGTGGAAGAGGTACAAGAAAGCTCTTGTGACCCTCCATCATGTGAGGACACAGCCAAAGTTGGTGATTTGCAACCAGAAAAGGGCTGTCACCAGAACCTGGCTACATGAGCACCTGGAAGACTTCACACTGGCCTCTAGATCTATGAAAAATACATTTCTAATGTTTATAAGCCAACCAATCTATTGTGATTTATTATAGCTGACAGAACAGACTTATTAAATGTGTACATTCAATACTTATTACAAATGTACATTCCTCAACTGTCCTCGGAAATTCTGGTTCAGGAGGTTTGCTGTAGGGCTTGGAAACATTTTAACAAGGCTTTCAGATTATTAAAACCAAGCAAAATCACTTTAAAGCAATGGTTCTCAAACTTAAATACTTAGCTTGAAGTTTAAAAATATTCCTGTTCACTGAGTCCCACTTCAAACTAACTTACTCAAGACATGTGAAGGCAGGGGACACTGTTATGGCTTGTTTCTACATGCCCCCCAAAGCCTCATACTGTCATAAGTGGGACTTTTTCAGAAGTGGTTGGATCTAGAGTATATGATGCTAGAATTGATTCATGGTGCAATGCTAGGATTAAGGGCACTAGGTTTAAGGGTGCGAGTGCTACTCACTGATATCTGGATAAGATATGAAGAACAGAAAGAAGATTTCCCAGCACCAGAAAGAACTTGTCACTTGTCTCTTGCTTGCTTTTGCTGTTTTCTGCCTGTCATGAAATGTTTCTCTTCTGCAGTGCTCCATGGCCATTCACTGTACCGTGGAGTTGGTTGATTATGGATTGAAACCTGTACAAACTGTAAGCTAAAGAAACCTTTTCTCCTTTAACTCTGTGTGTTCAGTATTTTATCTCAGCAATGAGAAAAGTAACTAAGACACCTGCCCAAACAGAAGTATGTATATTTTAAAGAATACTTAAGTAGATTTAGTGTGTATCTGGAATTGAGAATCATTATTCTCAAACAATCCTCAGGTGAATATAAAAACAACTTCTGGAAAAATGCTGTAGGATAAACATTTTAACCTAATGTTTCCCTAAAATAAAAGATACTGGATTTAAATAAATATTAAATCAGAACATTTCAGTTTGGGGTAGATACCACACAGAGTCAATTTGAGTGTCAGATATTCAAAATTTCTAGGATGGAATTAGTTTTGCTTTAGACATTTTCAAAAACTAACCAACATTTTATTTGGGCCTTTAATCATGTATAATTCATTCTGGTAACCCTGTAGCAACAGACTGTGATATGCAGATAGGATGCAAATTATCAGGTAAAGTAAGCAGAGATATGCAAAACGAGATTTGAGGTTAATTGTGGTAGAATTTGAAATGATAGCCATGAACAGACTTAATTATGTACTTATATATGTATCTTTTTGCTTCCAGAAAAGAATCTGCACAGGTGTATTTACCTAGATATCTTCAGTGTGGTGATTTATAATTGTACACCTGAGATTTTGGAAAATATTGAAAGAGTCAGGTTCTGATCTGGATAACGGCACAAGGATGTTGGAAGATTATTACACTTCTTGGTTTCAGGGAATTTAGCTTTATTCTTTCAATGAAGAACATAGTAGAAGAAGATCCAGTACCAGATGGCAATGTTGGCTAGGAGTGGTTTTCTCACCTATATTTGGCAGCCTAACTCGGAAGTAGTGCTTTGAATGCCTGAGACTTTCAGTCTGTACTACTCCACATGATCATCAGGAAACTTTAGGAGGTATAGATGTAATGACACATCTCATTAAAGGTCTCGCAGCTATGAGCATCTGACATCTGTGCTGGAAATAGAGGTGAACGCAGCCTGCAGTGGTTATAGATTCACATAGTATGTTGTCTTATAAAGCAAGACTGAAAAATCTTGTTTTTTAGGCTTGTAATTTCTGGGACATTTTTGACGTGGAGAATTGAATTATGAGTTAATGGACTGCCTATTTTACAGAAGGCTTATCATTAAATGGGTTCCCTCTGTCCCAACATTAAGAAAATTATTTTAATAGATGACCTATTCATCATTTAACAATAATAATAGCTATCATAATTTGGACACCTATCATGCATTATGGTACTTCATGCACAAGCAACAAACAGCCCTCTGTGGTGCTCCCAATTTGTGCTTGAGGAACCCTGGGCTCTGAGAGGTTAAGGAATTTGCCGGAGGTCATGGAACTCCTATGTGACCTGTCTGATTCCTCTCTGGCTGCCCACTGGGGTCTCTGTCCATCCTACCACCACCTCCAGCACCGTGTTGTGGAACAGACTTAGCATACATTTTTGTAGGGCTGCAATAAATCAATATTTGTAATAATTTTTCTTTTGTCTAATATTTAAAATGAAGGGGAAAGAAAGCTAAAACAACTACTGGTAGATTTAATCTTCAAGGAGCTTACTGTCCAAACAGTCTTTTACCTTGTTAAAGAATAACACTCTGATTCTTCATATACATTTCAAGATGCTTTAACATTAGGTTTTTAAAGCACTGCAAACTGCAGACATTCATTTTCACCCCATTCTCCATCCTCCTTCCCAAAGCCCTGAAGCACAAACCCACTGGGAGTCCTCTCTGCTTCCCAAAGGAAATATTTCATTCATATAATGTCTCCTTTGTAATCAACACTGAGAAATGTCACTTTGATTAAACACGACTCTGAATGACTAAGACCACAGTACAATAAATTCTCCAGAGCTATCTTTCAGAACAACAGATTGCTCTCCAGTCTTAATCCTCCAGAGTCTTATTTAATCAAAATGATGTTGCTAATTAAGGATTAAAACCTCCGAATAGAATAAAAAAGAAGGATTTTTCTTTTTCCTTTGGGCAGGTCAAGGAGGAAGAATTTGCTATACGGAAGTAAGGGTCCCTTTCACCCTTGGAAAACTGCATTGTTCTTTGACATTAGGACTTAATCCAAAATAGGCCTGAGTGATTTAAAATTTTAATATATTGAGAGAGAGAGAGAGAGAGAGAGAGAGAGAGAGAGAGAGAGAAGGGACTTGGATAGTTGCATGTACATAGATAAGAGTTACTCAAAATCTTTTTTCATTTAATACCATTAAAGTGAATTTTGTTAAAATATTTTGTTTGGTGCTGCCTTTGTCCATTGCTAACGCTAATGAAAAGACAAAAAATGTTGGCAGCTCCTTTCACAAAAATAAAGGGAATAAAAGGCTTAATGTGTCTGTGTTAGTCAGCTTTCCATATCTGAGACGAAATACCTGAGATCATCATTTTAAAAGGAAGAAAGTTTTATTTTACTTCATGCTTGCAGAGCTATCAGTTCATGATCAATTTACTCATTGTTTTTGGGTCTGTGGCAAAACATATCATGGTGGAGAGCAAGTGGGACAGCAAAGCCGCTCACCTCATGGTATCCAAGAAGCAAGTAGAGTGGGCAGAAGGGGCCAGGGTCCCAATATCCCCTTCAAGGCCACGCCCCCAGTGACGTAACTTCCTCTCACTGGTTCTACTGTCTCACAACAGTACCACAGGCTGGAGACCAAGCCTCTGGCACATAGACTTTTGGAGGATAGCTCAGATCGCAACTATAGCAGCATCTCACATGTATTTGACACTCACCGATGAATAGCAAAAACCAAAGAGAAATTCTGTACTAAATTCTGAATTTTTCCTTCAGAATTAAATATCATTTCTTGAATTTCTGTTACTAAAGAGAAATTCATTGCTTCAAAAATACATAAACTGGTAAACTGTAGGAAATTATTGGAAGAGACAAAGATTCAGAAAGACAGTTTGGTTTTCATGAAAAAAGTTATTTTAGGTGTTTGAGGTAAATTGGGTGAGAAAGAGGTACTTGTTGATGTTCAACAAATTGTAAAATACTCTTCCAAGTTTCTCATCACTTCTTTGCGTTGGCCTGTGACTTTATAGTACCTGCCAAACTATTTTATTATGATATAGACATAGCTAGCAGTAACAGCTACCATTTTTTGATCATCTATGTGCCAAGTTCTCTGCCAGAAATATACATTTATTGTTTCTGCTAAACTTTTCAAGTAGGTAAAGAATAAATGCCTTGGTTAAGAGCATTCAACTTATACTAAGTGCAGTTGAGACTTCCACCCAGGACTGTTTGGCTCCAAAGACATTTTCTACTCAACATAACAAATCATTTTATATCATTTTACTTGGATAAATTTATCAATGTGTCTCAGGAAGGCACTGATAGGCTGTTTGGGTCCATATTGGACCCTTCATTTCCCATAACCATTGACTGAATCAGCATCACATCATTACATACCCATCCCAACCAACAACAAAGACTATAACTGCTATCAAAATGACTCAGACAATGAGAAAACCCAGAACAGAGAGAAGTGTTGTAAATCTGTTTTCTTTCTTAATTAGTGTTACCTACCAGTTAAAAAAAGACATTTGTTTCTTGGGTCCACATTCCTGAAGTCCATAAGCACCCAGTGGACAAACAATGGCTCTGATTCCTCCTGTGCCCAGGGAGATGGTCAGCAGGGCCACATGAAACAGCCTGCTCTGCTCCTTTGTGGGTATGCTGTTTACCACATGGGAAGTGCCTAGGTAGGAATCTTCCATGGGAAAAGCAACTACGGACAACAAAACAGTGCCTGTAGGTACAAAGAAAAGGAGAATGCATCCTGCATAGGTCTGTGGAATCACCGACTCACATCATAAAGGTTTTTCCTTTGATAGTAGCATTATTATATTATTGTCTTATTAAAGCATTTGCATTAATCATTGTAATTCTGGGAATAGCCTGATTTTGCTAAGTGTGAAATATTTTTCCATTATGTATCTTAATGAATCCAGAGTTCTTGTGTTCCCCTTCTCTTGCCCGAAGCTTGAACTATCTTTTTTCTCAGAATGTGTAATCAAATTATGTTGATTTAAACAAAATTGAAACAATGAAGAAATACATCATATAAAACTCTAAGATATCTCTATAACCCCCAAACCCACTCTGGAAGAGAAAATCACTGTTAGCATTATTATTTGCTCTTAGTAGAGTGACAGAAAACACGAGAATCTCAAGTATCTCCGAAGCCTGTTCAAGTTTTTAAGAAGAATATTATGATAAAGAAAAGCACAACTTGGTTTTTTTTTCCTTCCAGTTTTGCTTTTCTTTTTCTTTCAGTTCCTTTCCTAGTCTCATTCCTCACACAACCAGATGGAGCGTTCCTTGTACACACAGAGGTGAGAAGCCTAGGGAGATGAGGATGGCCTCGGTTGTGCGGTGCCAGTTGGAAGAAAGGACAGAAAGTGGCAAGGGATGGTTGAGCATCCTTCTTACATCTGCCTTCCAGATTACTCTCCTTGTCTGATAAAGGCTAATAACACATCCTCATGTAACTTGCTAAGTCTTTATGATTTGCCAAACATCTTCACATATCCTATTGTTTCCTCTTGAAAAAATTTTATAGTGTCAAAGGATAGACTATTTTAATTTGTCCCAGTATGGCAGAGCAGCTCAGATGTATCCTCCCTCTTCTTGGACTTTCTACCCTCCGGTGGTCAAATCATAATATTTTTTTTTTAAACAGCATTTTCCCCAACTATTACAAAAGTAATAATTGTTACTTCTGAAAAATTTAAAAATACAGAAGAGCATACAAAATAATAAAAATGCCCATAATCTCATGAGATAGAGATAAACTTTACCATTAATTACACTGTTACAAATAGATTTTATTTAAATAACAGGTTGAGATTATACTGTTAGTTTTTTCAACATAACCAACTAATATGAACAACTTTTAATACTTCTGTTATATTCTTTTTCAACAGGATTTCTAATGATGACACGAGATTCTATTATTTGTTTTAAAATCCCTCTTTGGTTACTGTCAATGAATATTGCAAAAATATTCTGACACATAAATTTTGTACACATCTTTGATTATTTCCTTAGCCTAAGCTCGTAGCTAAAGGCATTCATAGTTTTGTGTCTTTTAGTGCTACTGATAAATATTCCTTAAAAATGTAGCAATTTGTTTTCCTATTATCAATAGATGAGATGGCTTTCATCATGTTAGTTATCATCAATTTTTTTGTTTGTCAACTTGATGAATAAAAAATGGCTTCTCAATGTTAGTTTTGTACTTCATTTTATTAACTTGACATGAATATCCTTTGTATGAATTTTTATATATTTGTTTTATGTGGTTAGTTTTCTCAGATAGACTCTCGGTTTCCTCTAGATAAAAATGAGGTCTAATATTTTCTGTTCTTTGCAGCAGCATTTACAATGTGAGGAAAAAAATGTGCTCAGTTGTTATCCAGCAACTGATTTACCTCAAGGGCTCACCAGCCAAATGCAGAGTTAGCCATTCTCCCTTTACTGCTCACTCCAGAAGTGTGATGCGAAGCCTGGATAGGCAAAGGGTTATGCAAACAGAATTGTCAGAGAAATTAATGTGTGCAGCAACCATTTAAGGACACAACACTTTCAGTTTGTGTGGTACATTTGCATAATGTAGGAAGGCACTTCCATCTTTTGAGGAAATGTCACAGCGTATTGATTTCATTAGATCAAAACTTCACACCTGTAGTAAAATGGATGTAATGACAAAACCACAAATCTATGACATATATGATAAAAAATTCTCTGCTTTGATTTGTGCTTGTGTCCCACATAATTAGCATGTCTGTATCTGACAGCTGTCTATAAGGCAGCACGCTGTGTCATGTCCTCCAGTATGTGGTGGGACCCTTGGTTCTTCTTCTCCGGGAGCAATGAGTCTATCACAGAAGTCAGTCAGGGCAAACAGTTAATTAGAAATAGTAAATGCAATCATATAGGTATGATCATGGTGTGGTTATATTAGAAAAGCTAGCAGAAAACACTACATGATCTTGAAAGGACAGCCGAATTTTTCTAATCCTGGGTATGAACTGAAAAGATAAGGGAAGGTGACAGTTTTAGGCAAAAAGAACATGCAAGATTTGAAAAGTAAGCAAATAGTCAAAGGGAAGTTCAACATGGTGGAGTTGCACACTGAGAGGAATCTAGAGAGGTAAATATGGCATGGATTTAAAGGTTCTTGCATACTAAATCAATAAACTTGAGTTTTATATTTTAGATAATAGGGCCAATATATAGATTTCTTTTTGTAGAAAGTTCAAGTTGTTGGTAGAATAATACGTGGAGTGCAGGCAATCTGATGGCCCAGAAAGTAGCCCATGATCCAGAAGAAGAAAGTTGCTTTCTTCAGCTAAGTTTATACTAATTCCGACAGAAGACACATTTCTGGTAGAACCTCTGATATTCAGTAGCAAGTTAGAATTTGATGGCAGCTGTGAGTGGGATATAAAGAAGTAACTTGTATTATTGAAATGAATGGACATAAAGTTGATTCAATTTTTGTTTTGCCAAATTCCAAAGTTAAGATTTCTGCCCTGGTCTGGTGATTTAACCTGGAATGTAGACTGATAGAAATAATGAAATTCAATAAGAAGTTAGCTAATACTACTGGTGTGGCCTGTTATCAAGTCAAGAAGAATAAATTATTCATCTCTTTGCTTAAATGTCTCCTTATCAGAAAGCATTCCCTGATAGAAAACAGCAATCTTGTCACTGTCCATTCCATTCTATTACCTTACCCAGCTCCATTTTTCATCATAACGTTTATTACTACCTGACATAATATCTATTTACTTATTTATTTTCTCTCTCCTGTCACCTGAAAGTCAAATTCAGCAGGAACAAACTATTGTTTCATGAGTTGCATATCAAGACCCTGGAACAATGCCTGGCATAGTGAAATCAATAAATTAAGAGCAAAATAAAGCATAGTTGATAAGAAGTAGGGAGATAGATCTTTCTTAAACAGGAAGGGGATAAAGAGATGGAGGGAGGAGGGGGCAGGAGAAAAAAAAAGGATGGAAAACAGGAATTAAGTTGTGTTATGTGCATGTAAAAATTCCACACAAGGAATGTAAATGTTATGCACTGTAAACATATACCAATTAAAAAAAAAAAGAAATACTTGCGAGTGTTGAATGAATATTTGCTGTGCAGCAACTCAGTTTTTTTTTTCTTGAGACAGAGTCTCACTATGTGGTTTAGGCTGGCCTTGAACTCATTGTGTATCCCAGACTGCCCTTGGACATTCCACAATCCTCCTGCTTTTGACTCCTGACTGCTGGGATTACAGGCATGCAACACCACACCCAGCTCAACAATTTAGGTTTTATTTTACAAACTTAAGCAGTGACATTTTAGAAGTGTAAATCGCAGACTTACCAATTTCCTAATTTACCACTGCCTGAGATCTTGTTCTGTGTAGATCATCCCATACCTACCCAGCCCTTCTTCATCTGCCTCCCTGGCAGCATACACCTCAGTTTCATTTCCCCCCATTGGCGACCAGCACACTGCCTTCCCAAGATCCTCTGCTCAAAACCTTGGAAGTAACTTTGGCTCATTCATTACATCCATGCCTTTACTTAGTTGCCAACCTTTTATGTTTTCACATTTTCTCTCCTGAATTGGTACTTCTCTATGCTTAGACTATCATCTTGAGGGTTTTTTGGTCTCTAACCTCTCACAATGGCTTTTCATTCTGTTTGTAGAAGAAAACTGTTTCATGGATGTTATTCCATCATACATCTTCAGTGACTTCTTATCTATGAAGAATAACTTGAATGTTTCAATTTAAATTTCTAGACTATTAGTTCAACTTCTTCTCTGTACCTCGTCAAACTATCTTGATTTTTTCCCCCAACATTTCTCACAATCATTTTACTCCCAAGTTATTCAGATATATTTATGTTTCTCTGTGTGGAGAAGCATTATAGTGTCTGAATTCACTAATTTTTAAAAACATACAATCATAGAATACAGAAGTCATGTCTTCATATGGCACCTTAATTGCTATATGATTAATTAAAAGATCACATGTTGATAAAAATATTTCCTAGTTATTCTACATGAATCTTAAAAACCTTTTCAGCACATTCTATCTTAATTGTGAAGCAAATGAATTTCACATTTCACATCGAATTTGTCACAAGTTTGGTTTGGGGAAAAACAAAAGCATTCTAAGAAATATATGAGATAGGTATAGAGAAATAATCACTGTAAAATATTATACAAACAATGTTATAGATATTGAAGCATTCTTTAACACACACAAATGCACACACATATTAGCATCCTAAATAATATATGGAAATAAATACTATTCTTTATTTATAATATTTTATGCTAAGAACAGGAATGGGAATAACATAAACTAAAAATTTTAACAAATCTCTTCAATTAAGTTACAAAACAACCCAGTCACTGGGGGACTCACCTAGGAAATGCAGAAATAAGCAAACACACACCAGCTTGTTTCTTCCTAGGTAGACATCAGCAAGCCATCCCACAAACACAGAGGTAAGTATTGAAGTTCCAATAAAGCACAAATTCAGAATGGCTGCCTGGTAATTACTATAGCCAAGCTTCACAGTGCAAAAGGGAATCATGTTGCAGACGACTTCAAAGAAAGTGAATCTCTCACCCAGCTCCATCAGCAGCAAGCAGATCCCAGCCTGAATTTTTGTCATAGAGTATGGTAACAAAAAATAACCACTATATTTTATTGTTTTCTCCTTCTCAATACTGGGATTTAAGGCTATGTTCTCATCAGTTTTTGTAAAGTCTGTAACAGACATGACCACCTTCCTTGAATACGACTTACATTAATAGTTTAGACTTGGTGATTTTTTTGTCTCCATTCCTCTAATGAGAAAATAAGTGAGATTGGTGCTTTGAATTTCACATCTCCATGCTAAAATTTCTGAAGGCTTTTTGCACATTAATGTTGTTCATTTGGATGATGCAGGAGCACAGGAGAGACATGTGTATTTGAAAATTAGTGCAACCAAATCTGATTTGTTTGTTTAATTACTTGGAGACTAAATTAGGCTCTTCCTGCAAAATTATATTGAATTACATGAACCCAGTTGCATACGTGGGGAAACTCATCTGCCTCACACTGATAAAGGTTTAAATACTGAGGCAGAAGAAGCAGTTTTCTTCAGGAGAATTTGAGCTCTAGATCAAGAAATAATTTGAGTCTAATAATTTCTGATATTTTAATTAAACAAGCCAGAACAGTACCAGGAGATAAAACGTGAAAAAAAATCTATTTTGAGGGGGCAGGATACCATATCATTATTACATTTCTTGTTATTTTTCATTAGAATTCTGATAAGAAAGTTAATTAGATAACAAAAGTGCTAGTACATTTAGGTAACAAGCAGAGTTTACAAGAAAGTAATTTAAGCACAATAATGAAAGGAGAAAATGTTAAGCAAAACCCCACTTCCTTTAAATTGACCCATGCTTGTAGACCTGTCTCTTAGAAGAAATCAGAATCAAAATGTTCCATTTGATTTGCCTATTATTAATCAGCAGACAGGGATACAGCAAGTAGTCTACCCATATTTTGGGGAATATTGGGTCTGGAATCACTCTGACTCTTCAGCTGGGTGACAGGATGATGGGTTCTATTTTGGAAAGCAGGGAATAGCAGTTAAGAAGAAAAAAGCAGTAGCGACAGAGTACACCTTACTATTTAGGGTTTTAACTGCAAGGACGTAGGAAGGTGGGGGAATAGAACTATTGGGTCGCAGTCGTAATTCAGCATGAGAGTAAAATGGTACTTTCATGTTGGTGCCCAAACCAACAGACTGATAAAGGCTCTAGATCCTGATTCTTATCTTTTTGTCCTGAAGAACTTGAACCAAAATATTCTGTCTTGACCCCTTCTAATAGTCTTACTGTATCAGTAGGTACTTGTATCTGCTCAGTATCACTTATTCCCTCTTTGGTAATGATATTCTATTTTTCCTTCATGTGGAGTATTCATGCCACTTATTCAAATCTAGACACTCTTGTGAGTGAAAAAAACATGTTAATTATAGTTATTCCTCAAAAATGCGTGTAAACTAGGTCTGTTCAGGGCACACTCCAACATGACGTCAACCTACCTCTGAGGAATGACTCCCAGCTATTGCAAGGACATGGACTTTTACTTTTCTCCTCTGCAGTTTTAATCATGTGAGGACTGACACTAGCACGGACTTGTTGGAAACTTAGTCGTGAAGATGGCAGCACCCAGTAGGGACTGCCCGGGAGCTCGAAGGAGAGCTCAGTGCCTGCCCTGTTCTCACCCTTTAGAGTCGTGATCTGTTTGGTCTTCTGTAAAAGATTTAAATCACTGCAAGCAATCTGTGCTTTGATTAATTCAGCCACAATTGGTTTGAGGTGTTTCCAAAGCCCTAAGTGTTATTTGAGTTTTTGCATGGCCCACATACAAAGGGCTTCTCACCAGCTGAGGTAGGCAGTTCAGACAAAGTGCTCCTGCAGCGAGCTAGGCAGGGATGCCTCTCCCATGGTCTTAGGAGGAGGAGAAGCAAGTTCGAATTCTTTGGCTCCTCTAAGTATTCTCACCCTAAGAATAGGATATGCAAGGTAGGATCCTATGGCTTGGGTCAGTTGAGCCAGTGAAAGCAACAGAATTCTGCTGTTTAGAAGTGGCTATGTGGTAAGCCTTAAGAGACTCATATACTTACAAATCAAGTTGAATTATCCATTTCAGGGAAAACAAGTACAACAGTATGAGAAAAGAATAAAATAATTAGCAAAATGCCATTCATTGAATTGGGAGCAGGATGCCTGAATTACAATCCTGCCCCTTTGCTGCTTATTGCAAGCAGCTTTTTGTGTATGAATCCATTGTACCAACTGCAAAACATGAACAGGAGAACAGGAAAGGTCATACCAGAAGATCACTTGTGATTCTTGGCTTAGAAAATAGCTGATAAAATCCCAAGGATTTACATGGAAATTTGTTTGTTATTAATTGTTCCTATACTGCAATTTCCAGCTACTTTAACCAATGAGTCATAGAGAAATATCATGAAACCTCTCCAAATTCTAGCACAAATGACAAAGGTTAGGATGGTTGAATTATGCTGAATAGACTTGGAGCTATAGGTAAACACCTCCTTTGCCTCTTCCCTACCAATTCTGAATGCCATACTCAGAGCTCAAAGAAACAAATACCAACACCATTTGAGGAAAACACTTGGCTGAGAATATTAAATGTCACAATCATTATCAATAAAATTAAGTCCTTGAATGAGGACACTATGCATACTTTAATTTTATGCAACTTCTCCAGAACCCCAGCCCCAGGCTGGTTCTATGCTCCCTGTCCCGCATTCTGTAATGAAGTGATATTTTTTCTCTTATAAGGGTAAGAAAGTGCTCAAAAGGAAAGAGCAACTGGAATGGGGAAAGGAGAAAAGAAAAAAGGGAAAAGATTAGATATGTATATATATATATAGTATGATAGATTACTATACTACGAATCTTTGTTAGTTCATTAAAAAGAACAGTTTGTGCTTTCAATGTTTGATTGATAATTTTTTATGCCTAAATCTTGTAATATGAACAACTACTTTGAAGATAGCAATATGCAATATATTAACTAGTGTAAATTTTCTATTATTTTGTTTTGAAATTATGTGTCATCATTTTTATTGTTTTGTTTTGTTTTTAAAATAAAAAAAGCAATGCAGACAGTACATGTACACTGGACACAATTTGAAAAGTATCTAAAAAATAGAAGAAAAAACAAATAATGAAAGTTTCTGAATTTCATTCGATTCCTCAGAAGATTAAAACAATCATCCAAAAATAGTCTCATGGCTATTTTCATTAGCAGGTTTTCAATGTTTAAATTATATAATAGTGTACAACTATTGTGTAACAGGCTTCCTTTTCTGTAGATACTGTTACAAGCATTTAAGCACTCTATTGTGAACTTTTTGCAAGTATAACTTTTATGGTTGCATTGATAGATACAGTTCTGTGTTGTATAAAAATATTTCAGTCACTAGTTGAGGGTGTGTACAACAGTGGTCCCCTAGGATCAGGTCACCTAGAGACACCTTAGCCTTCTTAATCCTTATGAGTACACTCTATGGTGTTCAATGATGAGCACCCTTTAGGATGTGCTTCCCATAATGGATTGGCCAGTAAGCCACACATGACTGTGCCTATGTTGCTTCAATATTCTTCTGTCATTGGTTAGCCATTTTTTTTAAAATCTCAGATCAGTTATAAATCAGACTTTCTCTAACTTTTGACCATGAATTCACAATTGAAAGAAAAAGCATCTTTAATGCTGAAATAAAGGTGTGCCCCAAATTTCTTTCCTGCCCAGGTTATATCCTTAGGCTAGGTTTTTCTTTTCTTTTCCTTACTTTTCTCCCAGCCCTGACGCAGAAGGATTATGAGTTCAAGACCAGCCTGTACTACATAGGGGGACCTTTTCTCAAAAATGAAAACAAACATGAAAGAGGCATTATAGACATCTTAGCATATAATGTGTAATTGCGACACATACTTTGGGAATATTTCACTAGACTTCTTCATTGGATAAATTCACAAGTCAAACATATGGGGTAATAAATGTTGGCCATATTTTTATGTATTGAGAAATATTTCTTATTTAATAGAAAAAATTAGTAAGAGGCTTATTTGATGACTTACTATTTTTTACTGATGACCATTCAGAACATTCATGAATTGATTAATAAAGATTGTTTAGGGAACATGTCAGAAATAAAAGCTCTGTTTTCAGGAGTCTATTTTTATCTGCACTTAAAAGTCAAGATGGTTATAAATTTGGAAAAGCCACTATGACTTCCAAAAAATTTAGTATGTTTCTGCAACATTTGAAAAATTTTATACATATTTTCCAAATAACTTTTCCTCTAAGCATTTAATAAGCATTTTTAAGAGAAAAGTTTTGCTAAGAGAAAAACTTTTTTCTAGCTCAATAATGCTCTGTAAATAGTATACACAAAGGTCAGTTGAAGACATTTATTCTTTTAAACCTACCAATTCCATTTAATTCCAGGTTTGGTAGCTGGCTTGAAAACTTTGTCAAGGACATAAAGGCTGGTATCACTACAATTTAATTATTAAAAATTGCAGATAGATTTTTTTTAAGAGAAGTAGCGAAATGTTTTGCTGCATTATTCATAGTGTAAAGTGGAAATGTAAAGATACGTTTTGGGCATTGCTTGATTAAAATTTTATCCCAAATTTTCTTAAGACTAAATTTTCTCATTAAAGAAGGTCAGTGAGCCCCAACTACATTAGACATAAAGTAAAAAACAAGCAAAATCTCTGGAGGCTGAGGCAGGAGGATCATTGCGAGTTTGAGACCAGCCTGGGCTAAAGTGAGTTCAAGGCCAGCCTGAACTGCACAGTGAGACCCTGTCTCAAAATTAGGGCCAGGGATTTAGCTCAGTGGCATAGGCACCTACCTGGCAGGGGCGAGGTTGTGAGTTTGATTGCCAGTACCAAAAAAACCAAAAAAACAAAACAAAAAATAGCAACAAAAACCCAAAAAAACATGCAAAATCATTTATTGTATTGTTTAGGAATGTATACATATATAAATATATATACATACATAAACTATTACATATATAACAATGTACACATATATAAAAGTATATATGATAAAAATTGTAAATAGCAAAGGCAAGTTTAACCAAAATTCAACATACAGTACTGGTTACTGCTGGGGACAAGGAAAGGGAACTCAAAGCCTTCAAATGTATTAATAGATTCTTTTACTCAGGTGACTTAGAAGAGAAACATTTATTTTATTAGTAGTTATATGGCATAAATACACAATATTTTTGCACTTACAGATGTTGCAAAAATCGAAAATTAATAGCATTCATCAATTTTTCATCTGCTACTTATAGTAACACAAATTGTTTCTGATAACGTGTCTCCTTTATTGGACTGTGACATACACAAAGGCTGAGGTCTTTTAGGCCACCATTTTGCACGTATCACATACCTTGTCTTCCCTAGTTCTTCAGCACCTCCAGGGCTCAGACAAAATGATGAGTCCCCAACCAGACCTGTCACTGTACTTTCCAACAGCCAATCTGTTCTGTTGGTCTCATCTGGAAAGTGTGAGCAAGGTGGGACATGGGGCAGAGACTGATTGTAACTCACTGAATCCAAGATGGCCTGCTCCATGAAAGGGGCCTATATCCATATGGGAATTAGAGAAACTTTCAGCACTTGAGACTTCAACACCTACAACCAGTGGCTAGGTCAAATATTAGCCTCTTTTGCCTTTCTTGTTTTTCTGTCTTCATCATATGCTCTCCTCTTGAGTTTGGATAAAGGAGACAGAGATACTCACCAAAGGCAGTATGCTATGACTGCTAGCAATGCAGACTAAAGCAGCCATGTGGGGTGGAAGGATGGGGTCTGGGAAGTGAGTGAGGACTGAGGACAACCCAGCCAAGGCCAGGCACTCTTCCAGGGGTCCAGCATAAATTTGAGCCTACAGAGATCCAGGTCTGGCTCTACTTCTTGGCCACACTGAGCACATTTAGAATTTTAGTTCATGGTTTTTCTGCTCCAAAACAGAGGCAGGGTATTTCATGTACCTGGGAGTCCTCAGGGTTCAGCACAGGGCATGATCAGGGTATATATCCTGCAATTGAGAGCACCATGAATTCCCCTGAATACTTCAAGTCTGACTCAGGCATCTCCTTGAAAATTGTTTGCTTGTTTGGTTAGTTTCCCCACCATACACACCCTTGAGCTATCACTATGCACCTCACCAGGGTGACTGCAGCCTTGGTGCTGTTTGCATTACGGAAGTTTGCAGACTGACTCTCCTAAGGACCTCACAATGTTTTCTCTTCCTCGAGTATCCTTCCTTCTTCATTCATGTGCTCAGTATATTCCAACATTTAAGGGATTACTAGATGCAACTTTTTACTGGGTTCAAGAATTGCCTCCCTCAGGAGGCCTTTCTGACCTTAATCTTCAGGGGCTCCTCTACTCCAAGGATACCATACCTAGATAGGCCTTTCTGCTCTTCGACCAAGATGGTTCCTTGAGCTTAAGGAGCAGACCTGATTCATTTCTCTGTGGCCACCACTTGGCAGTTTTTGACTCATGACTGGGCTCAGGAAAACACTTATAGAAGGCACCATCTCTTAGGAAACAGGTTCACTAGTACGACAGATAGATCCTGGCTGATATTTCCCCCACTTGCTACTTGAGTGATTAGCCAAGTTCCTTTCTTATTGTTAGCTTACTGGAAAGGGAAGTGGGCTGCTGAGTGTAGAAATAGGGATCTAAACTCCCTGGCTGAGTTGCCCGGGCGGTCATCATGCCCTCAACTCTAGAAACGATGGAGTAGATAGGCTCTTTAAGAACTGGTGTTTGGTGGTCCAGGTACTGGGGCAGCTGGAGGAAGAGGAGGAGATGTTACAGTGTTACTTATCTCCTCATCCCCTTTGAATGTCCTTCTCCCTTCCACCTTTAAGGCACCTAGAAAACAATGTAAAACAAGAGCTAAATATTGATGCTTCACTTGTGAGGTGCAAACCCAAGTCACTGGGAGTGAGAAAGTGGAAGCAAGCAGGGAAGGAGGGAGGTCACAGCATATGAGTCCGCCAGTTCCTTGGGGGGTCTCCCCATAGATTGTCCTGTTCTGGAGAAATGATATCTTGTGGAAGGAAATTCAAGAAAGTTTAGAGAAGAAAGCAGAATGTATCTGCCTAACTCTCTCCTATCTTTATTTCCCAATAATGACATTTTATATCATGTTCATTAGCTCCCCCACACTTCCAGGTTGCTAGTAGCCACTTGGGATGTTGTATCTCAAGCATGAGGTGAGACATTTCATCCAGAACTAGAAGTGATGGATAGAGGCAGAAAGTGAAGGCATGGATGGTAAGTGTCAGAGAGAACCTGATAGGGTACACATGGCATATCCAACACAGTCCAATTACCGTTCTTCTCATGTTCTGGAAGAGGAAAGAAGGCAGAGTGGTCAAAGACACTTATCAAGGGCACATGTCTAGTAAGTCATAATTTCAGGATCTGAACACAATCTGGCCCTGGAAACTGGAAAAAAACGTGATAAAAAAGTTAGATTTTGACTAGCAAGCAAAAGGAGCACCACTAAGAGGTTTTAGGCTAGGGAGTGACATGAGATAAAGTTTTCAAGCAAAGCTATCCCTAGGTGGCCAAATGTGGCAAAAGTAGGTGACTGTAGGTCAGGGTATCTAAGACAGATTTTGAGGATTTTGAGGAGTCCTTGACTGGGACCAATTCATTTGGGCTTCAAAATTGCCTCCCAGTCTTTCTCTGTATTTGTCTGAGACTGCGTCTTCCAAAGAGACAAGTAGTCAGAGGCAATAGAATCTGGATAGAAAAGCCACAATAAAGGGGAGACACGATTGACTTAAAGGCCAGGAGGAAGATGACAATGCATCTGTCTGTTGTTGGTCTGTGGGTCTGCGGATTCTGACATCTGCTCGAGAGTCCTTTGATGTTGCCTGCGATAGAGCTTATGAACTGCTGGTGACGCTAATCACTTTTGAGTTGTGAAACTGTGTGTGATGAATGACATATCATTCAAGCTTATCACACACACACACACACACACACACACACACACACAGACCATGTATGACTTTCCCAACTGCATCTGTAAGGCATCTTGCCAGGAGGGGCTAGTATGCAGCTTGTCACTGGGTCAGCTCCACAGCTTTTCGATCATCTCAGTCTGGAACCAGTTGCACACTGGTGCTTGGCGGGGTTGGGGTGAGGATACAGATCAACCTCAGGGCAGAGTGGAGATGTCACAGTGGCTGTCTCGGGACCAACACTTCTGGAATTTAATTTTTTTTAAATGAAAAAGACATTCTTTAGATAAACTTCTACTCTTCTATTGTAAAGATGTTCTGGAAATTATATTGAATCTACACTGTGGTTTTTCTATTGAGTGTGAAGGAAAATTACTCCTAGTAGATAATTCCTTGTATACCCCCAAACTCATAATTCTTGTCTAAACTCATAATTCCTCTCTAATATTGTGTTTTCTTCTTATTCTGAGGATAGCTGGTTTTTTCTTTCGTACCATATGATGATCATTATGAACTTCGTTGTTGTGTTTAATTCTGCATAAAAGATCTATCTGTATAAAGGAAGCAAAATAAGAACACATTAAGGTGGTTAATTTTTTGTGTAACCTTGGGCAACTGTCTTCCTGTGTTTTGTCAAATACTGCTCATCCAATCAACTGAAGACCTGAACAGAACAAAATGTTGCTCTTTGTTGAGTGGAAGGGAATTCTCCGCAGACTGCCTTGCGAGTCATCTGCGACCCCCAGGTCTTCCTGGTTTTCTGGCCAATTGCCACTCTTTTCCGGTCCTCCAGCCTGCCAGCCAACCCAAAGTGGCTCTTTCTCTGGAGAACTGTGACTAATATATAATGCCCCTATATTTTTTCCCTGTTTGACTATGAAAGAAAAAGAAAGAACGTCTTAATGGTCACAGCTTCCAAATCAGTATGGTCAATTGAGACACCTCTCCTGAGTGCCTGGTAAACGGTAGAGATCTTCCTTGAGGATTTTTATTAAAAATTCTAGCTCATGGGCTAAGCTTAACTTGTTACCTTCTTTCACACATTTCTCTTCTGGCCCTGCTTTTTTTTAAGAAAAAAAAATAACAATAAAATAGAGTTTCAAGACAGGTTAGTAGGAGAGTTACAATAATTAATACATTGAGTATTGTCTTCGTAGTAGTTATTCAGAGTACAAGATATAGGTATGACATTGTAACCAAACAATGTTAGCACAAACCTTTCTTTTCAATGAACTAAGAGAAAGTAACTGTATAGCTATCTTAACTATCTTGTGTGTATATATAAATATATATTTTCCCCCTTTTTCCCCATTACAGTTTGTCTTTTCTTTTGAACAGTTTCTTCTCAATTCACAATATCTATTGTACATCTTGGATCTTATTTACTCATTCAGTTTCTCACAGTAGTGAGATAATATGATGTTTACACATATGCATCTGATTTATTTCACTTATTAATATGGTCTCAAGTTGCATCCCTTTACCTATAAAAATCTCCAGTTTGTCCTTTTTTATGGCTGAATGGTATTCCATTGTATATTTTTACAAAAACCAAACATTTTTTATCCATTCCTCAGTTGAAGGGCATTTGGGCTGTTTCCAAGATCTAGCTATTACAAATTGCGTTGCTATAAACATAGGTACACATGTATCACTGTGGTATGATGGCCCTACTTTCTCTGTGATTTAAAACGTCCCACTTAAATACTGGCACTTAAAAACTTTGAGATGTCCTACAGTTTTTCTTCATGTCTTCCTCTCTTTACTTCTAAAACAAAAATTGAGTACTTAATATATGCAAGATACTATCTTAGTCTTTGGAATTAGACAGTTATAGTCACTTAAACTTTCTAAATATTTCACAAATTCATTTTTTCATCATCTTCTCTACCCTACTCTTAGATTGAGCCCTTTAACATCTCTTATTTGCATCATTACTTCTAGTAGTACTTTCTTGTATGTCAAATCTCAGTCATTAACACATTATTTCCATCAATTTACCATAGCTGGTATACCATCTTGTCCCTTCAAGTGTCTTGAACTTTTAAAATCTCTTATATTATTTTCCCAATTTCTTTTTGTATTGCTGCACTTTATTTTTCCTTATATGATGACTTGTTGCTGGGGCCTAATGCTCTCACAGTAGAAAACCAAAATTTGTCATCTTAAAGAGGTGAGTACAAAAAAACCTTACATAAATTAAAAGAATAAATAAATCTGCAGTTGTCAATGCAAACTCTTTCCAACTCAAGTCAAATAAACCACTCTGGGTGTTCAGATGAAAAAGCACCAATGATGATGAAATCAGGATCCTAAGGCCCAGAGTCTCCCCTTCTGTTATACCAGTAAGAAGATGGAAGTGACAACTGGTTTTTCCAGTCCAAGAAATTCTGGAACAGTCAGCTCTGCAGCTCTGTGCAGAGTATTAAGGTCAACACCCTACACAGATTGCTATGCTGCAGCTGCTCGGATTGCTGAGCTGTGGATTTCTCCTGCACAGGTGTGCTCAGCTCAGCCGCCAAGTGACCGAGCTGCGTGGACTAAGGGGATGAATCAAAGATATGCACAGGGCATTAAACATAGACCAAAGGGATAGTGAACTTGAATAGAAACTCGAAATCAGCAACAGGTTGTACAGTCCACTGCTGATGCCAGATAAAAACTTCAAGGACAAATTTCTTTCACAAGCTTATTCCAATTTCATGAGGCTAGCACGAGATGTGTATGTTTGACAGGGCAAATTGTACTTCGGAATCAGCTCAGGCAGCAGGTGCCTGGCACCTGGTCAGTCCCTCTAGAAGTATTTGTGATGCACAGTGGCGGGGCCTGACTCCTCATTCTCCAGCTCACTGATCTTCTGCAAGGTGGACAGGTCAGGATGGAGCCACCAATCCACATGGAATACTTGCACTCAGGGCAGGCAATGATCTTGATCTCCACGGTGCTGGGTGCCAGGGCTGTGATCTCCTTCTGCATCCTGTACGCTATGTCTGGGTACATGGTGCCACCACCAGACTGCACTGTGTTGACATGCAAGTCCTTGTGGAGGTCTGCGTCCACTTCATGATGGAGTTGAAGGCTGTCTTGGTGCCACAGGATTCTATACCAAGGAAAGAAGGCTGGAAGAATGCCTCTGGACACCAGAAGCTCTTGCTGCTGATGGTGATCACTTGGCTATCAGGCAGCTCCTGGCTTTTCTCCAGAGAGGAGCACACAGCTGCAACCATGTCTTGCTCAAAGTCCAGGGCATAGCTTCTCCTTGATGTCAGAAATGGTCTGCCCCTCAGCCCTGGTGGTATAGCTGTAGCCACACTCTATCAGGATCTTCACGAAGTAGTCTGCCAGGTGCTGATCAACCAGTTCAGATTCAGTATGGCATGGGGAGGGTGTAACTCACAGATGGGCACTGGGAGGGTGACCCCATCACCAGAGTCCATGGCAATGCCAGTGGTGCTCCCAGAGGTGTAGAAGGGCAGCACAGCCTGGATAGCCATGTACATGACCAGGGCAATGAAGGTCTCAGACGTGATCTGAATCATCTTCTCTTTGTTGACCTTGGGGTTTGGCAGGGTTGAGGGGGCTCTGTCAGCAGCACAAGGTGCTGCTTGGGGACCACACGCAGTTCATTGTAGAAGGTGTGGTGCCAGATCTTCTCCATGTCACCCCAGTTGGTGACAATGCCGTGCTCAATTAGGGTACTTCAGTGTCAGGATGCCAACTTGCCCTGGGCCTTGTTGTCTAGGTAGGAGTCCTTCAGGCCCATGCCTACCATCATGCGCTGGTGCCAGGGGCAGTGGATGGCCAGGCAGTGGAGCAGCAAACAGCCAGTGGTGGTGACTGAGCCATCCCAATGTTCTTAATTTAAAATATTTTACCCTTTAAAGTCAAGTTAAAAAGATAAAGTCAATTAAGACTACTAAACAAGGAAATTTTAAGTTACTACCATAAATTGAGTCATTAGTCTTACATAGATGGTAAAACAAATAAATAACATGAATTTAAGATAATAACTAACATTAAGTGCTGTTTGGGAGAGGGTATCAGGTTCTGTGTTTGAATTCATTTATCTTTGAAACCACTTTAGGAGGAAGATACTGTTTTCCTGGGTCCCATTTTACCATCATAGAAACTGAGGCAAGGGTAAATAAGTAAATAACCTATTTAAGATCATTAATAAGTAGCAGAGCAGAGACTTAAATTCAGATGGACTAGTGCCAGTGCCTACACTGAACAGATGCTTTTTCCTTTATATAACAAAAGTGATTGAAAGATAATGCATAAACAACCACTTTCACTGCAGGATTCCACATTACCAAATACCCGTACCACATGTCACTTAAAATCATTTCAGTTTCCAAAATCCTAGAAAACATGCTTTTATTTAATCCTCCATGAACCTCCAGAGTTTTTCTTTTAATCTGAATTTGTTTAATGTCTTCCGCTGCTTTAAGTCTGTGAACAGCTTTTTAGACTACGGAATCTAGTTACATTTTCTGGTGCTGGCACCTAAGGTCCCCTTTTGATGAAACTCCTGCGTGCTTTTTTAAAAAAATATATAATTTCTTCAACTGGGGACACTATTTTTTATTTGTCTTGGAAACCTCTCTTCATTCACGAAGCCTCCGCATGAGGACCATATCTTCAGGAAGTGCTCTTGAAGCTGTATCTTCTCTCTGCTCTTAAGACACTGTGTTCATCTTTTTCTTCTCTTTTCTTTCTTTTTTGGTACTGGGGATCGAACTCACAACCTCACACTTGCCAGGAAGGTGCTTGTGTTGCTGAACTATAATGCATCTTTTGCTTTTAATACACAGTCCGTTAGTTAATTAGCATCCCTATTTTCCTTACTAACCATGAGTTCTTTAGAGGCAAGTACATGTGCATCTCTATCTCCCCTCTATCTAGCACAGCCCTTAGTGTGTACTAGTTGTCGCGATGCATGTCTGATGATTTATAGTGACAGTGCCATGTGACATACCTAGAGATTTTAAAAATGAAAGTATTGATGAATGTTAAAACTCTATTTTAAAATGATTATTTCCTTAGAATATGGAGCTAAAGGAATGATATTATAGCAACACATGCAGAGCTAAGTTCTGGAAGCAGCCTATGAATGAAGAAAATGTGGTGTCTATACATTGTGGAATACTACTTGGCTACAAAGAAGAATAAATTCAAGACATTTGTAGGGAAATGAATATACCTAGAAAATATGTCAAATGAAATAAATCAGCCACATACACTTAAATACTGTATGATATCGCTCATTTAGGCAAGACAGAGTGCAAATAAAGGGCAAAATAAAGGATGACTAGAAGGAAACAGAGATCTTTTACAAATGGGAAGGGGTCCAGGAGACTGAGGGGGAGGGGGAGTAAAAAGATTGAATGCATCATTTACGTATACCAAACACAAACAATGAGCATAAACGTTATCATAAACATGAACTACGACTACTACTGAAAATGGAGACAGCAGATTTAGAGATGGAGGGAGGGAGATGGATGGGAAAGGGAAGCAGATTAAAAGAGAGCTGTGTTATGTAGCTATACCTACTCCCAAAGATCAAGGTAAACCTCAGGTACAATAAACATGGACTAACAAAATAAAAATCTTTAAAAAGATATGCTTTGAAAAATGATGTCTCCCTTAAAAGAAGGCTTCTTTCCATGTGGGAGGAAGTCTTTTAAGTTTATCATTTTAAACCAACTGTCCTTTAATTTCAAATGTATGCAACTCTGGATTTGGAAGAGGGTTTTTTGACCATGCCTCTTATTTTAACTGAAGATATGAATGCTAACGTGACTGCTGTAAGCTAGCTTAACTAATTAATAACTTGTCCTGCAATAAAATTCATGTCTCTTTTATTGCTGGTCCAATTTTAATTCTACAATATTTGCAGTTGGGTAAAACATTTCTATCTTAGAGCTTTTTTAAAACAGTTAAAAAAAGTTTTTTTTTTTTTCAATACTGTTCTGGGACTTGAACCCAGAGCGTTGCACACGCTAAGGAAGGGTTCCACCACTGAGTTACATCCCCAGCCCTAAGTTTGAGTATCTTGAACAGGAGAAATTGAGCTACACCAATAGAGCTTACACCTGGTCAAATCTGTGATTTTGTAGAAAGGTTTTGAGACCCTATCTTTTTCCTACCTATACAACTTTTGTACAATAAATTTCTTAGAACATCAGTTTCTTTTGTAGTGACTAAGGGTTTGGATTAGATCATGTTTAAAATCCCTTCTAGTTCTCTAATATTTCCTTGCTGAAGACTCAGGGAATTTTCAAGATGTATATGTTTTCCACAGTTGTAATAGAATGCCTCACTTGTAAATTTTACTTTTCATGTATGTAAACCATGCACAGGGCTAGGTAAGATTTAACTATTTGTAAAGATGCAATTGCTGTCACTCTGGCTAGATTTCTATCTTTGTAGTACTATCCTTGAACTTGAGAGGCAGGAATGGCGGAAAGTAGAGGAAAAGTTATTGCACCAGCATCTCACCCTGGACCCATGAGTTAAAAACTATCCCAGGTTTTTCAAACTTTATACATGAGAGAAAATAGAACATTTAGAAATATATAGTTACAAATAGCTCTCTGATTCTGATTTCATTGTCTCTTCAAACTCCACAAATTTTATCCTAGGGACTTTATTCAAAGTCATGTAATTACCTAGGCTAAGCAATTTCTCACACCTCCAAGGCTCCCGCATTTTTGCACCTGAACGGCAGCTTTATAATTCAATGGTAACTGAACAGCAGTTATTTTTCATGACGCGTGTACATTTTTATATAAGATTGTTGGCAGATAGTCTTTATAATGATGTTGTTTTCACTAATGAGGAAATTAGAACAAGTTACCTCATAGAGTGAGACATTTATTTCTAACTCCTTTCCTCACTCTTGACATAGATTTTAGGGGAAAAAAGTTATGTTATAAAACAGCATATACAAAAGGAGACAATGTAACCTCTAAGTCTAGGAGACCCAAAGGAGGGAGGGTGATGAACTACTTAATAAGGTTCACATGATAGACTCTGATAGCAACTTTACCTATGTATTTATTTGTATAATAGACTGCAAAATTCTAAGAGGACAAAGACCACGCCTTGTATCACTTTTAATCTTTTTGTAGTGCTCTTCCCAAAATAGGTACTCAGATAATTGACAGACTTTTGCAGTAGTTAGCATAGGATGAGAGAGTAGAGAGCTGGCAAGACTATCCAGTAAACTGAAGTATAATTACCCAATCTACATTAGTTAGAACCAATGAAAATTTAACATTTATTGAGCAACTATTGTATATTAGGTGTACATGGTTAGCTTTCAAAAACAAATAAGGACTAATCTTTAACTTTCAGTTTACTCCAATGAGTGTAGTATAAATTTTAGAAGTGACATATGTGTACAAATAGCTATGATAAAAAAACAAATAGCTATGATAAAATTCATACAAATGATATTTAATACCTACAGCATGCTAGGTATTAGATACTATGCTAAGTAAGGAAGACCTAAAGGAATTCACAGTCTTGAGGGTAGAGGCAAAAATAAATACATATTAGTACAATTAGAAAAGAGAGACAGTTGTCATAGAGGTTCACACAGGGCACAATAGGGTGATGGGTGGGGTACACCATCATAGGACATTACCCTATTTTCTAAAAGAAATAGTGTTTGGGTGCAGTCTGCATAAAGAACGAAATGTTGTGAAGGCCAAGAAGGTAGGGAAGGCGGGGGGTAGTCAAAGATACTGAAACGTGAAGCCAAATAAAGTTTGAGAACTTCAGGTACTTTCTGATAGTACTACTGTATAAGGTGAAAAGGAGGCTCTGCAAGGGATGAGGGAGAAGGGGCTATCTTGGGGGCAGCCTTGTAAGTCATAATGAGAAGTTTAATTTGTGCTCTGGACTCAGCAGAAAGTCCAACTAAGGATTAATGGAGTCAGAACTGCAGACTATAAAACAAAGAATATTTTCCTGCAGTGATGGAAGAATGGGCAGAAGGTTATAGACACTGGGGATTACAGAACTAATCTTAGTGAGCAGGGATGAGAGCCTGTTAATGGATACTATGTTGCAGACAGAAAACAGCTTACAGATTAGTGAGTCATCAAGGTGGGAAAAACTGAGAAAAATAATCTGATGGTTACAAATATCTGTGCTAGGGAAGAAGTAAGTCTTGGCTCCTAGATTTGTGGCTAGTGAAATTTCACAGTGCTGTGCTACCAGATGGATTGATGGGGAGGACTGGTAGTGGGATTGTCTTGGTTACTTTTCTCTTGTTGCTGGGACAAAACACCCAACACCCAAAATGAAGGAAGGAAAGTTTTATTTAGCTCACTGTGTGTGGAGGTTTCAGTGCATAATCAGCTGGCTCCAAGGCAGGGTGGCATGGCACTGGACAACACTTTAAGGCAGCAACCAGAACAAAAAGAGCCAGAGCAAAATAGTGCAAAAGCAAGCCTCTTTTCCTCCCTTATAGTGTATGCAGGCTACCCCCTCCCCCACTCCCTAGGGCAGATGTAGCACTCACAAAATCTCTTTGCTTTCCTCTTGCACAGGATGAGGTTATTTACAAAGTAAGAACCCTGGCTCTCTGCTGAGTCTCTCA
>RJWM01023583.1:0-31957 GCA_004363535.1 Dasyprocta punctata
ACTCTGTCATTTTTAGGGACTTTTATACAGTAAAACCATGAGGTTAGATGGGTCCAAGGCGGGGGAAATGGGAATCTGCAAGGTGGGCATAAGGTGGGACATAACTACAGTTAACCAATAAGACTAACTGCTCAGGTAAAATTGATTAAATCAAGGACAAATGGTGAAGCGGGTCACGTAGTAAGCGAGGGATGTTTAACGATAATGACTCTTCCGGTAAAAGGGTGGAATGCTGATTCCTGACTTCCTCAGGGTGATATAGAACTATTTAGAATATCAATCCTTAGGATCTGCCTTTTGTCTTGATATCTGGCCCACAGCACGAGGTGTCTGTCTCCTCAGAGGTTACAAGGCATCTGAACTTCTGCACTGGTTCCCCCGAGGGCCCAGCCCTGTCTGACTGCCTATAATTTTGTCTAACTCACTTTTCCTGTAACACCAACAGCAGTGAGGCTTCCATATCAGAGCCAGAACAAAACTATCATGCCCAAAGCCTGAGGTCAGCTGGCACCAACAGTGCCATGCATGTGACCCCATGGTGGCCTGGGATTTCCCCCAAGGTTTGCCTGTGCACCAGTCAGCCATACCCATCACCTCAAGGTGGTGAAAACAAGTCCAAGGTGGTAAAAACAAATGGTTCTTGGTGCCTAAATACAAGATGCAGCTTTTTTTCTCTGTACTTAATATTCTTACCATAGAAATTCCTTATAATCCTGAGGTCTAAAAATTGTTAAATGTGCTCACAATTTAAATTTCAAAAACAAAAGTGATTTCACCTCATAATAGATTTCACTTGGCAGTATATATCACTTAAATTTTTAAAATTCTACTAAGGATGGAACTACAGCAGCAGGAAGATAATGCAATTAGGTAAAGTCTAAAAAAGGTCCGTTAGAAAGATCTTCATACTGGACAATAAAAGCACCCAGTCCAGTGCTAATTTGGGGCCAAGGGTATACTTATGTTTTCCTTGGAAATTCTAAATGGTCTATCTGGGTACCAGAGCATGCTGTCTGCTGTATTACAGACCCAAACCCAGAGGAGTTGATTCCACCTCTCAAACAGCAGGTGCTCAGTCCTGTAACAGTGATGCCTTAGAGACCATGCCACAACTGTTAGAAAAGGATAAAACTAGAACTGATATAGGGGAATGAGACTTCCAGTCTACTATGTGTCTGGTATGAGTTTGTGTTCTCTAAAATTGAAGAATGAATCTTAGGAACAACAGGGGTTAAAAGTGGAATATAGTTATTGAGACAAAAAAAGCTTCTGTCTGAGAGAGACAGAATGGGTCTCAAATGGGTTGCAAAAGACTCTGTCTTTTCTAGGGACTTTTATAGAGTGCAACCATGATGTGAGATGGGTCCAAGTTGGGGAAAACTTGGAACTTGCAAGGCAGATGGGCATGAGGTGGGGCAGAACTATGGTCAATCAATAAGATTAATTTTTCAGGCAAAATTGACCAAATCAGGGACATGTAGCAAGAGGGCATTCTTTCTGAGCAGAGACTCTTCTTGTAGGGAGTTGGGATGGGGGCTCCTGGCTTCCTCTAGGTGATCCATACCTATTTAGAATGTCAGCCCCTAATGTTTATACTTAGGGTGTGATTGCATTCATTTTGCCTTTCCTCTTCGGATCTGGCCCACAGCTGGAGGTGTGCGCCTCCTCCAAAGTCACAAGACATCTAGTCCTCTGTGTTGGCTCCCTTCAGGGTCTATCCCTGTCTGACTGCCTATACTATTTCTATCTAACTCAGCTGTCTATATCATTTCTTCTTCTGAAGATGTAACCTGAACTGCCAAACTGCCATGAGGGAGAAATGGGTGATGACCAATCTGGCTGCTACAGGCTGAAGGGGGTCTTAGTTGTTGAAAGACAGTCAGGAATAGTCTGCAGAAGTTCTAACTAATGGCCCTCAGTAGATACTGGGCATTTTCATCTTGGGTAGACATACAGCTTTAAGCCTGGAAGAGACAAAGCCAAAGAAACAATTAAGTATGCATTGACCAAATAATAGAATCAACAGGTTTATTATGAGTAGAGTTAACAAAGAGTTCCACCAAGAGAAGCTAGTAATGGCTTCTCATAAGGAGGATAAGGATAAGGTCCAGGAAATTTTAGAATCTGACATGTCATTGATTTGTCATCTAATATCTTGAACAGCTATTGAAATGTTAGCAGAAGAATCAGGAATGTACATACATTTTGTTTTTATAGTTGCATAAGTATCCTCCTGTGCTGCTGTTAGAATGTCTAATGTCATCTGATTTTGGAGGATAACCTGTCTCATTAATTTTACCTTTTTTATTTAGGAAAGAGAGGTCAGCTGCAGTGTCATTTAAGGCCTGTTGAACATAGTTAATTAAGACCTTGATATGTGTCATGTAATTTTCTCTCTTGACAAGACGTGGTGGATTCCAGTAAAAGGAATCTAGCATATTAGTTATTGGTTTCATCTGTATTATTCCTTGTGGTTTGGCACCTTTTAGGCAACAAAATATTTTATTCAAAGTATGTATAATCAAAGTATGTATGCAAAGGCATATATAATCAAAGCATGAACATTAGAACTAACATGTAAGTTTAGACACTGTTCTAAGGAATAGCAATTGTAAGCTATTGGCTCTTAGGTCCTTTTTTGATGGAGCCTGATATTTTGTCATAAATCCCTCTAGCTTTAGTTATAATTATCTCTAAATTTGATTAATGTATGAGAACCAGATTAATACATTATTGACAAATGAAAAACAACAATACGTACTGCATTTGTACCCACTATCATTTTGATTAGTAGGCAACTTGGATATATATTACAGCATTTAAACAGGATAAAATCTCTCCAGAATTGGAGTCAGGTTTTTAGGCATAACCAACAGGAATGAGTGAATAGAAAGTTATCCCAATTACAGTTTAAGCAGCATGCATTTTGGGGACTGTTTGAGGTACAATGCCTGGAAGGAAGACCAGAGTAGAGAAGAACAAAAAGACATGTCCAACAATAGGCTGGTTTTTACCTTTAGTCATGATTACTCAGGGCTCCTCTGCAGAGATGAGAGGCACCGATGACAGTCTGACCAGAGGGAGGAGATGTATGTCCTAGGCCCTTCAGTCCTCCTGAACCATCTGATAGGATGGGTCTGAATTCTGGGGCCTTGGCCTCAGAGGGCAGTCTGACCTCCAGTGGTCACCATTGCAGTTAGGACATGATGGGGGCCTCTTAAAGCAGTCCCTCTTAAAGCAGCCTGGTTTGTGACAGTGATAGCAGGTTAGAGTAGCCTTCAAGTTCTTCTTAGAGCCCCAAGAATCAGACTTCAGGTCTGTGTTTTTTAAGGCCACAAAAAAGGCAGTCATTTTTTGGTTTCTTTGTTTTCTCTCTTTGGCTTTCTCCCAGTCTTAATTATAGAATACTAAAGAGGCCGTTTTTGCTAAGAAATCAAGTGAACTATCTGAAGCAAAGGCTATCTTTTGTAGCTTTTTTGTAATACCTAGAGTTGACTGGGTAATAAACATCTTTAAGCAAAATTTGTGCTTCCATTGAAACAGCATCTATGGACATGTTTTATTAGTGCCTCTAATAAATGATCTAAGAAATCAGAGGGGTTTTCATCTTTCTCCTGAAAAATAACTGACAATCTAAAATAACCAGAAGACTTGTTTTTTCTCCTTTTTAGCCCTACAAGAATACACATTTGAAAATTTCTCTTGCTCCAATTTCCTGTCTTGCTATGGGGTCTTGGATAGGGACTGCTTGGGAACCAGTGGGAATTGGTAGTTCCCCTAGCTGTCTATCTTCTGGCCTTCTAAAATTAAAAATATGATATTCCCCTCTAAAGGCAATAGCAGCTTGTAATGCTGCTTGTCTCTCACTAGAAGTCAATGTTTGATTTAAGAGTAACATTACATCTTTCTAGCCTAGCTCATAGGTCTGAGTAAGTCCTCTAAAGACATCTATGTACTTCTCAGGGTCATCTGAAAATTTCCTAGTTCTAGCTTAATTTGCTTCAAGTCACTGAGAGAAACAGACCTATGAATGGGTGTAGTCTCATAAGGAGTATAATTATACCTGGAGCATAAATCAGAATTATCTCTTAATGTAAAAAATGCTTGAACATAAAGCAATTCTGACCATTTTTACTTTCTTATAGTATGATTTTAGATATAAAAGAACATCATAATACTTCCCTCTGTGTTTCATTTTGACTCTAGGTTATATATAGGCCACACACACATACAGAGAAATCTTAAATGTCTCTTTTCAACATGGAAGGGTTGAACATCTTCCAGTGCTTAAGAATGCATTCCAAAAGAGTAAGAGGACTTGGCATTGAGTTACCCATGTCTGCAAGGTAAGAAGCAACATGTAATGATATGAAACATTTTTTTATACCAGGAATCGGACTAAGGAAATTTTGCTGAGTTCTGTTTCTAGCCCGGTAGTGCAAGACATTTTGACATTGAGCTATCCAACTATGCAAAAACAGGTGATAATTAAGGCATCCCTTTCTTATTCCTGTTCAACAATGTCCTCAAGGTACTCCTCAGATTGATTCCACTCCAGAGCAAGTAGATGCCATCTGGAGAGAGTAGAAGACAAAATTTGACCAGTCTATCCACCCTCAAACTGGCAAGAAATTTTATCTTCCCCAGTGGCTCATAAACTGTTTCCATATGAAATCTGTAAATTATTGTAGCAGGAATGTTTAAAGAAGGAAGCACAACTTTGTAATGAACTACTGCTTCTGTTAATTGGAAGACAGCATACCTAAAAAGGTGAGTTTGAAGTAAAGCATTTCTCAGGGTGTAAAGGAACCCAACTCTAGAGATAGATAGAACAATTGGAGGAGCTTTTTTTCTTTTTTGGTACCAGGGATCGAACATATGACTGCACCAGCCAGGCAGGCATTTAAGCCACTGAGCTAAGTCTCCAGCTGTATTTTTTGAGACAGGGTCTCACTATGCAGTTCAGGCTGGCTTTGAACTCACTTTGTAGCCCAGGCTGGTCTCAAACTCACAATGATCCTCCTGCCTCAGCCTCCCGAGTGCTGGGATTAGAGGCATGCACCACCATGCCTGGCTGACTGGAGTAAATTTGACAAATGAGCTAGGGCAAAGAAGTCTCTGGACACATGTGTTCTTGATCTAATTATCTAGGTAACCTTTCCTAGCAACAGGAAAAGGCTCTACTTTATTTAAATTTCTATATCTTTGAAGCTCACTGGTTAAATTTATAAATTATCATCTAGCAATCACATTTTATATGTTAGTAAAGGCACAACAGTCTTCTGGGCACACAGAAAAGAAAAGGGCTATTTATTCTTAATTAACATATACAAGGAACAAAATGTAATTCATTCCTCTACTAGCTGCTGTGAAATGTAAACAGCTGTTGCAAACTGCCTCAGCTTAATCTCTAAAGGGAGGGGTAGTGTAAGTGCTCTAAAAATCCACCGAAAAGCTTAGTCAGAATTCCTAGTCTACTAGCAAAGAAATAAGGGTAACAAATAAGTGGAGATTTTCAGTAGTCATGAGACAATGTCCACTGAGGAACTTTTGGGTGACCACCAGAGATTTGCCCTGGGCAGGAACCCTCAGCTAGTCTCAGTTTCTATTGGCCCAGGTAACCAAAGTGGGTCTCCAGAAAGGAATCCAGCTGTCTGGTCAACATTCCATTGATTCCATTGGTCACTGGCTTTTTTTTTTTTTTTTTTTGGCACCAGGAATTGAACTCACAACCTTGTTCCTGCCAGATAGGTGCTTAAGCCACTGAGCCAAACTCTCGGTGCTAGTTTTTTGAGGTATGGTCACACTATCTAAGTCAGGCCAGCCTTGCATTTGTGTTGTAGTGCAAGCTGGCCTCTGGTCACTGGCTTTAATGCAGATTCACCAAACAGATGCTGAGGAAAACTGTCCTCTGCTTTTAAGAGTGGCAGCTGCTATAGGAGTGATTAATTAGCTGGCAGACTAACCACCATTTGTCAAGGTTCTATAAGGGATAGTAAACAGCTTGAGCAAGATCATTACCTAGTGCTCTATAAATTTATAATAGAGGTTTTAAAGTTCACAACATGAAAGATTGGAGTGCCTCCTTAGTCCACATGTGTTTAGGTCCTGTAAGTGTACTGTTTTGCAAATAGTTCCTTCTGGTGTCATCCAGAAGTTGGTTCTTTCCACTGTGTCTCAGGTTCAATCTTGAGAGGAGATTGTGGCCAGAACCCTAAGATGGGACATGGCTTTTATGTGTATTCCCCTGGATGGGCAAAATTCTGGTGTCTTATCTGACCCAGGGATGGGTTATGTGTCCCTCATCCAAGAAAACTTCCCTGTCTTTGGCATTAGCAAACACTCAATTTCTATGGGCTTAGTTTAGGAAGAAAAGGTTGGAACTGTGTGGAGTTCTTTCTGATTTTACATGCCTCTATAATGAAAGTAAAAAGTAGGGAAATGATTAGAAGGAAAGCCAAAGAAAGGAATCTAAAGCAGAACAGGCTTGACATTTGCTCTAGAGTGTAGAGAAGAATCAGAGCCAGTCTGTCACACTGAAACCTCACTTCCAAGTCTTAAGAGAATGGTCACCAGACTAATGCCATTTAAATGGTGGAAGGAGCCCCATGTTTTATTGTAGGCATGTACATTTTCTAAGTCTGAGCTAGATTTTATTTAAGAAGACACATTTTACAGAAGTTTATATTAAAGTGTGCTAGGGGAGTTCTAATATTATTCTCTCTAGTAATATTGTCTAAATTCCATCAAACAAAGAGGACCGGTAAATTTAGCAACTAAATTAAATGTAACATGCACAAGAACAAAATAATAAAAATGTCCCATTAGAGGAGTAACATAACCTTATAACCTTCACATGTTTTAACTTAGAATTATCATTAAAGAGACAAGGTAAGTGCCACAGACTGTAGGCCTGGGACTTGTCCAGGCTTGCCCTGGCATAGCTGTTGCTCTGATCTTGCAGACAGACCCAGGGTCCGGGTGGCGTCACACTCTGGAATTCACTCTGCCTAGCTCCCTGGGACCAGGAGGCCTCGGCCCCCACCCAGTTAAGGTGGAGGCTCCACCTGAATGCCGCAAGAGGCTGCCCTCACTTGTTGCCCACAGGACCCAGCTCTACCAGGTCCCACGATTCAGTGTGACCCAAGACACAGCGTGACCCTCAGGGGAATGCCCAGCCAGCCTCACAGGACACAGTGGTACGCAGCCCAGCTCAGATCAGCCCAGGACCTCAGAGTTGCTCATCAGGGACTGACCAACATAGCTGCAGGGCCTTGGAGACCTTGGGCTCCCCCCACCAGAGTGCAGAGCATGCGCAAGCTCCACACTTCAGTGGAGCAGCTTGTGCGTGCAGCATCCCAGAGTTCGCAGACCCCCATCCAGCCAGGAGCAAGGCCCCAGCACTGTAGGCCTGGGACTCACCCAGGCTTGCCCTGGCACAGCTGTTGCTCTGAACTTGCAGACAGACCCAGGGCCTGGGTGGCATCACACTCCAGGATATACTCTGCCTAGCTCCCTGGGACTGGGAGGCCTTGGCCCCAACCCAGTTAAGCAGAGGCTCCACCTGCTCACCCCAGGAACTGCCCTCCCCTGCTGCATGCAGGATCGAGCTCTACTGGGTCCCACAACTCAGCATGACCCACCACTCAGCGTGACCCTCAGGGGAACACCCAGTCAGCCTCGCAGGACACAGAGCCACATAGGTTCTAGAAGAAAATGACAAAACGAAATACCAAGAGGCAGTCTCAGTCCCCCAGCCCACAAAGAGCAAACCCAAGAGACACAGAAATGGAAGACAGTGGGAGTCACACAAATGGACTTTCTGAAATGATAGAAAATGCAATAAAGAAACAGCTCAATGAAGCTATAAAGAAATTCAAATCAGAAATATTCTCTCAGCTAAAAAATGAAATGAGAATCATTATTAAAGAAATGTGTGTATCTAAAGAACAAGATAAAAATAGAAGAACTGAAGAAAATGATCGAAACCTTGAATGAACAATATAAGACACAAACAGAATGCATGAAACAGATGCAAAGGGAAATGCAGGAAATGAAAAATTCCATGGAAAGTTTGGAAAACTGCTTAAATGAAGCTGAAGATAGAATCTCAGATATTGAAGACAGCATGGGAGATCACGGCCAAGAAAGAAAAGATCTCCTAAAAATAGTAAGGAACCAAGAAACAACAATTCAACAGCTTCAAGACAATGCCAAGAGAAATAACATAAGATTAATAGGCATCAATGAGAAAGCAGGGGTCAATACTAATGACCTGCGAAGACTATTCACAGAAATAATACCAGAAAACTTTCCAAACATGGGAAGAGAATGTGAAATACAGGTAACTGAGGCATATAGAACCCCAGTTAACCAAAACCAAAATAAATCCTCACTCAGACATTTAATAATAAGTGTATCAGAAATAAAGCACAAGAACAAAATACTAAAAGCTGTCAGAGAAAAGAAACAGATCACCTATGAAGGAAAGCCTATCAGAATCACAGCAGACTTCTCAAACCTTTAAGTTAAGAAGAGCTTGGAGTGAAGTATTTCAAAATCAGAAAGAAAAAAACTTTCAACCAAGATTGATCCCACATTGATGTACCCTGCAAAACTATCCTTAAAAATTGATGGAGAAATAAGATACTTTCATGACAAAGAACAACTGAAGACATTTATGGCCACCAACCAACACTACAAAGAGTACTGAAAGACACTCTAGAAAGAGACAAAGATAGCCACAATCTTAAGAACAACAACCAAAGGAAACCACTAAGCAGGGCAAAGAATTAAACAGAAAATGTAGAAAACCAACAACAGAAAGATATCATGACAGGGATGAGCCAGTATATATTAGTTTTATCAATCAATGTAAATGGTCTCAACTCACCAATAAAAAGAAACAGACTAGCAGAGTGGGTTAAGAAACAAAACCCAACAATATGCTGTGTACAAGATACACATTTCACTCAAAAGGAAATTCACAGACTAAAAATCAAAGGCTGGAAAACAATACTCCATGCAACAGGAACACAGAAAAAAGCAGGGGTAGCTATTATGTTTGCAGATGATGCAAACTTCAAACCAAGAATGATCAAAAGAGATAAAGAACGTCACTACATACTTGGTAGGGGAAAACTTCAAGAGGAAGAGATTACAATCATAAATACATATGCACCAAATATGGCAGCACCTAACTATGTAAGACAATTCTTAATAGACATGAAAAACCAAATAAACAATAATACAGTTATAACATGGGGACCTTAACACCCCATTGTCACAGAGAGATAGATCAACCAAACAAAAAATCAGCAATGAAATACCGGAACTGAATCAAGCTTGTGAACAAATGGACCTAGTAGATGTGTACCGAGTATTCCATCCATCAACATCAGAATACACATTCTTCTCAGCTGCACATGGGTCACTCTCTAAAATAGGTCATATACTAGTTCACAGAATATGCATAATTAAATGCATAGGAACTGAAATAATTCCATGCATACGATCTGACCACAGCACAATAAAATTAGAAATTAATGACAAAAGAACTCATAAGAACCCTATAAGCACATGGAAATTAAATAATACTCTCCTTAAAAATCGATGGGTCTCAGAAAAATTTAAACAATATCTACAATCAAACAAAAATGAAAATACACATTACTGGAATATGTGGGACACAATGAAAGCAGTCCTCAGAGGGAAATTTAGAGCACTAAACTCCTATATCAGAAAAATGGAAAAAACACACATCAACATCACAATGATGCACCTCAAACTTCCAGAAAAAGAAGAACAAGTCAAGTTCAAAGCCGAGAGGGAGAAAGTTATCAAGATCAGAGCAGAAATTAATGCAATTGAAACTAACAAAACAAAACTAAGAATTAATGAATCAAAAGTTGGTTCTTTGAAAGAATAAATAAAATTGATAAACCCCTAGTCAACCTTATCAAAAAGAGGAAAGAAAAAACTAAGATCGATGTAATAAGAAACAAAAAGTGTCAAATCACTGCAGACCATGTGGAAATACATAAGATCATCAATATCTACTTCAAAAACCTTTACTCACATAGATTCAATAGCACAGAAGAAATGGACAGATTCCTACAAACCTATGAATTGCCAAAGCTGAATCAAGAAGATGTAAAGCTGCTGAATAACCTAATTTCACCTAATGAAATTGAAAACGTGTTTAGAATCTTGCCAACAAAGAAAATTCCAGTTCCTGTTGGATTCGCTGCTGAATTTCACAAGAAATTTAGGGAAGAATTAATGCCAACACTCCTCAAACTCTTCAATGAAATTGAAAGTGAAGCAAGTCTCCCTAAATCATTCCTGGAAGCAAGTATTACCCTAAAAACAAAACCAGAGAAAGACCCAATCAAAAAAGAAAATCATAGGCCACTCTTCCCAATGAACATAGATGCAAAGATCCTCAATAAAATACTGGCAAATAGAATACAGCAGGTTATCAGGAAGATTATACACCATGATCAAGTGGGATTCATCCCAGGAATGTAGGAATGGTACAACATACACAAATCAATAAATGTCATACACCATCTCAACAGGGCCAAGGACAAGAACCACATGATCATCTCAATTGATGCAGAAAAAGCTTTTGACAAAATCCAACACCCATTCATGATAAAAACCCTACAGAAAATCAGAACAGGTGATCTCTACCTCAACCTGGGCAAAACCATACATCGTGAACCAACAGCCAACATCTTACTAAATGGAGAAAACCTGAAAACTTTCAACCTAAAATCAGGAACAAGACAAGGATGTCCATTATCACCACTCCTATTCAATATAGTTCTGAAAATATCAGCCAGAGAAATTAGCCAAGAGAAAGAAATAAAAGGAATAAAGGTAGGAAAGGAAGAAGTAAAATTATCATTATTTGCAGATGTTATAATACTCTACATAGAAGGTCCCCAAAAATCCATTGAAAGACTTTTAGATGTAGTAACCTAATTCAATAATGTTGCTGGATACAAGGTCAACGCTCAAAAATCAATAGCATTCTTATACACAAAAAACAAATACACTGAGAGAGAAATAAGGGAAACCACACTCTTCACTATAGCATCCAAAAGGAACAAATACTTAGAAATCAATCTAACAAAGGAAGTAAAAGACCTATACAGTGAAAATTACATTACTCTGAAAAAGGAAATTGAAGAGGATTTCAGAAAATGGAAAAATATTCCCTGTTCATGGATAGGAAGAACAAACATCATGAAAATGACCATTCTCCCAAAATTGTTAGACACATTAATGCAATCCCAATCAAAATACTACTTTCATACCTCACAGAGCTAGAGAAAGCATTCCTGAAATTCATTGGGAACCAGAAGAGATCTAGAGTAGCTAAGGCATTTCTGGGCAACAAAGGGAAGGCAGGAGGCATCACAATCCCTGACTTGCAACAGTATTACAAAGCTACTGTGATAAAATCAGCATGGTATTGGAATCAAAACACACCTGAATATCAATGGAATAGAATAGAAGATACAGCCACAACTACAAACACACTCAGCCACCTCATCTTTGACAAAGGGGCCAAACATGTACATGGGAAGAAAGACAGCCTCTTTAACAAATGGTGCTAGAAAAACTGGCTTTCCATATGCCATAAACTAAAACTAGATCCATGTCTATCACCCTGCACTAAAATGAAGTCAAAATGGATCAAAGATCTGAATATTAAAACACAGGCACTAAATTTGCTGGAGTACAGAGTAGGTAAAAATCTTGATGACATAGGAGTAGGCAGAGAGTTTATGAACATAAATCAAACTGCACAGGAAATACTTCCCAGAATCAACAACTGGGATCTCATCTTACTAAAAACTTTTTGCACATCAAACGAAATCTCCAACAGAGTGAAAAGAAAATGCACGAACTGGGAAAATATCTTAACCAATTGTCCATCTGACAAAGGACTTCTATCTAAAACACATAAAGAATTTTTAAATAACAGTCCCCTACAATTCAAAGATGCAATCCAAAAATGGACATCTGAGATGAATACAAACTTCTCAGAGGAAGAAATACAAATGGCAAATAAATATATGAAAAAATGTTCAACATCAATGGTCATTTGGGAAATGCAAATTAAAACACCACTGAGATTCCATCTCGCTCCAGAAAGAATGGTCAAGATTAAAAAATCAACTGACAACAAATGCTGGAGGGGCTGTGGGGAAAAAGGAACATTTCTGCACTGTTGGTGGGAGTGTAGACTGGTGCAACCACTGTGGAAATCAGTGTGGAGATTCCTCAATAACCTAGGATTAGAGATCCCATGTGACCCAGGTATCCCGCTTTTGGGCATTTTCCCAGAAGAATTGAAAATATCATACCACAGTGATATTTGTGCACCCACGTTTATAGCAATCCAATTTGTAATAGCCAAACCTTGGAAACAACTCAAGTGCCCAGCAATCAAGTAATGGATAAAAAAGATGTGATATTTTTATCCACTGGAGTCCTACTCAGCTATCAAGAAAGATTGCATTGAGACTTGTATAAGTAAACGGACATGACTTGAGACCGTACTCATAAGTGAGATAAGACAAATCCACATGTGTAAATACCGCATTGTCTCCTTCATGTAAGAAACTGAAACATTATATATGATCCAAAATCTACAATAAATCCTGTGTAAGATTAAATAACTGCTCAAAAACCAAAGTAATTGGGAAAGGGAAAAGAAGGAAAGAAGGAAGGGGAAAGGAAAACGACATAAATCTGTATATATGCATATATAAGGTAGCTAAAATGACTATACTACTGAATGTATTAGTTATTGAGAAAGAACAGTTAATACTCATATGATTAGATCAATTTTGCATGTCTATATATGTTAATGTAAACAACCGTGTTGAAGGTAATGATATGCAATATTGCAACCATTGTCAAGTTCCTATCATCTTGTTTTGTAAACCTATAATGTTACTGTTTTGGATTTGCTGTTGTCATTTGTTTGTCTCTTCTGTTTTTTTCTTCTTTCTTTCTTTTCTGTGTCTTTTTACTCCTAAATTAAACAAAAGAGATAAGGCAATTGAAAACAATGGGCAAAAACAAATCACAAGCAATTATCACAACTAATTATAAGCAATTGGCAAAGACAAAGCAAAATTTAAAGCATAAAATTGTGTTACCTAAATGAGTCCCAGTCCAGAGTCTATGAAACAAAAGCAAATTCTTACCTCCACCCAATGATCTCAGTCTAAGACCTCCAAATGATATAGGGGAATGAAACTCCCAACCTACCATATGCATGGTACAATTGTGTTCTCTAAAACTGAAGAATGAATTTTGCGAACAACAGAGGTCAAAAGTGGAACACATTTATTGAGAGAAAGTAAGTCTGTCTGAGACATAATGGGTCCCAAATGGGTTGCCAAAGACTCTGTCTTTTCTAGGGACTTTTATAGCATAAAAACATGCGGTGAGGTGGATCCAAGATGGGGAATACTTGGAACTCGCAAGGCAGACAGGTATGAGGTGGGGCAGAACTACGGTCAACCAATAAGATTAATTCTTCAGGCAAAATTGATCAAATCAGGGACAAATGGGGAAACGAGTCACATAGCAAGTGGGCATTGTTTTTGAGCAGTGATTCTTCCTGTAGGGAGTTGGGATGGTGGTTTCTGGCTTCCTCAAGGTGATCCATATCTATATAGAATATCAATCCCTAATATTTATACTTAGGGTGTGGTTGCATTTGTTTTGCTTTTCCTTTTGGTATCCGGCCCACAGCTTGAGGTCTCCTCCAAAGTCACAAGACATCTGGTCCTCTGTGTCAGCTCCCTCAAATGCCTAACCCTGTCTGACTGCCTATAATATTTCTGTCTAACTCAACTGCCTATAACAGAATGAACCCTAATTGACCCAGGACACCCAGGAGATAGTAACCAAAAACAACATCCAAAGGTCTAAATAAGTGATAAGAATATATAGAGATAATCAAACTGAAAGTTACATGAAAAGTGGGGGATACAAAAGTTGCTAGTATTCTTAAAATATAAAAATGCATGTTAATTATAGATAAAATTTTGTTCTTTTCAAATTCTTTTTACAAGAGATCTCTGATAGTTGACCTACAATTCTGACTAGTCAATTTATAGTTATAAATTCTAAATTTGTAAAAACTTATTGTAATTTAATTTGCATAAAAATGTATTTGAGTGCACCCTGATTTTTTAAGATGTTTATCTGCCTGTATCTGTTGTCTGTTTGTCCAGTCTGTGAAGCTGTTGGGAGTTGCTGACCTAGTGATCATTCACACATGTGGAGCCAAAAGCACAAGTGCCCATACAGAGAACCTGAGAAATTCCTTGAGGTCATGGAGTATTAGAGGTGAACATGTGTTCCAGTCCTGAGAACATCAGGTGTAAGAAGCAAGCTAGTTAAGCAAAGGGGCATGATACACGTGTATAAATAGCCCCCAGCAACTTAGAGGGTTCTAGCAGACACCAGCAAGCTGTATGTTTGTTTCTGTCTTCCCAAATCTGTACAGATCGTGTGTCCATGTTTGTCCATTTGTCCATTCTGTGAATAGCTATTCTTTTTATTAGAGCTTAACAATTTTTCTTTTTCCTTTTTTTTCAATTTTAGATCATTTAATCAACGTTTATTTGCATTATAGATTTAGAAAGCATGCTTCCACCTGGGTTGCCAGCTGGTGAAATTGATGCCAAAATTGGTCATGTAAATGTAATGTCTATTGTTGTTTATTATTGAATTGAGAGTCTCTCTTTGTTTAAAAATTAATGCTTTAAATGTTATGATTGGGGTTTTCATAAGTCATCAAGATATTAAGATAATTAAAAAGTCCCTTAGGGTTGGGATTATTGGGCAGCACTCCAATTGATGAATAAAAAAGCAGCTGCCTGGTAACATTTAACCAGTTTTTATTCATTGATAGGAGGCCCCAGTGATCTCCATAACCTTATGGGAGACACCACAACTAAAGTTATAAAAAATATTATTGTGATGTGTTCACATTGGGCATCAGCTAAAGAAATAATACTGTAAGATTTTTTATTTAGAGATACCCATACAAATGTTTTCATATGGCTATGACAGATTGTTATTAACCTCATGGTGTATTCATGTATTCCTGCCTCCAAATGTACAGACCTTCCATAATGTAAAACAGGGATTGCTCATGGTGACAGAATTTTGTTTCAGATTCAGACTTTGCCTTCAACAAATGCTTATGAGGTGTACATCCCACTAAAGGCAATCAAGTTAGGTAAAATCTTCTTATGTATTAGAAAGGGATGACTGACCAAAAAGGGGGTATCATATCAAAAAACAAAATTCAGACATGTTACAAAATGTCATGATTGTCATGCTATAATGTTGTCTTTGGTTTTGATTTCTAATTTTCTGTGTAAAATATGTAACTTTTTATTAACATTCTACAGGTAATCAAATGTTAAAACATCCATGCTTGTTAAAAAATAATGATTCCATTTTATGTTCTAAAATGCTGATATTTAGATAAGATAGTAATGTTAAGCTTATTGTCTCTATTACACTGTACTGTTATCAATCTTTTCTTCTGGATGTTCAACAACTGAGATTTAGAGACCAAAAATTAGAGAGATAGATGGGCTAAGAGGATAGCCAATACTTTGGGCTTAGCCCTCTGAGGTCAGTGAGGACCCAGGACATAAGAGAACCTCTGCTGCATCATGCAATACTCAGTGAGTCACTGGTCTTCTGATCAAGAAGATTATGAGACCACAGAGGAAAGTTATCATCAATGAGTAGTGTGCCTAAGAAGAGTCACCAGGAGAAAATCTCCCAAACTTTCATAGAAAGCAACTTGGTCAAGCAACAGCCATGACTCATCCAGATGGCTGACACTGGCAGAAGAGCTAAGAGATTCTATGCATGGTTCAAAAGTAATTCCTGAGGAGACTTAACTGACCTTGAGAAACTGATTGTATTTAATACAGATCTCACCTTACCTTGTTTTGGACATTCAACAGAAAAGTATAACTTCAAAATGTATAACACAATACCACAGTAATATGTTAGCAACTAAAGAAACTCAAATCACTAACACCTTCTGAAAATTACTGGCTACACTGGTAACTGACTACTGTTATGGATTAATGGACTGTACAATGTTTCAATAATGAATATAGGGACTTAAAATCCTTGCACTGCAATTAAAATGATAAGCTTTCAAAAATGAAAAGATCTACAGAGTTCTCCAAACACAGTTCCTTAAACTTTAACTGACAAACCATCCTGTACAAAAACAAAACAAAAAAGGAGGGATATGTTGGGACCTGTTGAAGCTGGAAACTGACCACATGTGCAAGGCTGGGACATGGCTGCCCCAAGAACAAAGATCACCTGGGGCAAGCCATGTGAAGAAGCTTCTTCAGCCCAGAGAACGTCTAGCCCTAAGACAATCCAAACAGTGGATTGCTAGTACAACAGGGTGTCATATGACATTAAGTTGCTAAAAGATATAAATAAACACTCCTATAGTGGAGGGGCAGTTCTTTTCCTTCCATCTAGAGAGTAAGGGCTCCACTTGACCCCAGTTTTGTCTCTTCTTTATTTTATCATCTTCTTGCAGTCCTTCACCCAAGGAACCTCAAGGCCGCATGAGTTGCGGCACATAATTAAGTTGTCAGTTATTCTGCCCATCCCTGGGACACAACAAATGCTGATAGCCACCCAAATGTCTCTTTCCCTGCCCCTGTTCCTGTGGCTCCCATCATTTTCCCTCATCTCATCCCAAGAGCCTGGGTCACTTCCGTCCCATTCCTGGCTTCATTCCACCAACTGATTACCATTGTTCTCAAGTCTAACCACTCCTACTCAGCCCAATGACAATATCCCATCCCTGACAAGCTTTACAGGGACAACAACCTATGTTTCTTGCCTACTGAGACATGGTCCCTGAATCCTTCATTGACTCACCTTTACAATACTCCACATCTCCTGGTACGAAAGACTGATGACTCTTCAGGCTGGTACAAGATCTCCATGCTATTGACCTAATTGTCATTCCCATACACCCCACGGTGCCTAACCCCTACCAGAAACAAAACTTCTCTCTCTTTTCAGCATAATGGAATACCTATGCCTCTGGGTTCCTGGCTTTGCTCCCATCATTAAACTCCTCCACAAACTCATAAACGGAGAGCCCACTAAGCCCTTACATCATAAAACCTTTCCTTAGTAGCTTTCTTCAGACCTTTAAAGAGGCCCCGTTACTCCAAGAAATGCTTAAACCACTAGACCTGTGCCCCTCTACTCATCCTATAATCTTGAGGGACTCATGTCTTCCACCCACCTACCACACTTTCTACCCACTCTTCTCCTCCCTTTCCACCTTTCTGTCTACTGGAACAGTGAGAGGCTTGCTCTATTTGTTGTTTAAACCCAGTGATGGACACAGAAACATCCTCCAGAAAGAATTGTCTTTTCTTGGTGTTTGGTTAATTTCAGTGATGTCTGCCTTGGTCACTCACCCATGCCCTGCTGTGACCCTGAGTCCCAACTGGATACTTCTGTCATGGATGTTGTTGCTACTCTCATTTTGTCATGCCATATGTGACAATTACCTCTCTCTGCTCTTTGTGGAAAATCTCCTTTCTTCTATTCTGCCATCTTTTCCCATACCCTACCTCCTCAAAAACATATAACCTGTGTGCCCCTTACCTGATCTGTTGAGATACCCTATGTCCAGGTATCTTTATACTCTGTAAACTTCCCACTGTGTGCATGTCCTGTGACTCCTTTCAAGCCCTTCTTCTTCCCTGCTACCTGCACTCCATCCACCTGATGATGAATTGTCTCTGATATCTCTAACTGACCTTGCTTCCTCCAGGTATCCCCCTGCCAAGCTTCATGCCAAGGCTGACATAGGCACTTTTCCGCTTCCCCTAGAGACTCCTGCTGATCATACATCATCTCCTAACTCTAATCTTCCTTTACTTACACATCAAGAATGAGACTTTTCTCAAACTCAAGACTGGAAAATTGATCTCATCCACATTCCACAGGAGTAAAACTTAAGATATCTCTGGGTCTGGGTCAATACCTCTATTGGATGGACAGAGACCTTTGCTACTGGCTCAGAAAAGGTCTCAGTCATTGTCAACTCCCTTCTAGCCAATATTATCTCCCACTTTGGCCTCCCAGCCTCTATTCAATCAGGCAACACCCAGCTTTCATGAGTCAAATTACCCAGGTTGTGTCTAAGTTACTTGGTACCTGATAAAACCTCTAGACCCACTACCAGCCTCAATCACCCAAAAAGGTAGAGAGAGATAATGGACTCCTCAAGGCCCACCTCTCAGTTCACACTCTAACTCCATAAAGACTAGATTTCCCTGCTCCTGCTCGCTTTCCTTTGTATCCAAGCCACCCTTGAGAGCCTAAATGATACAGTCCATTTGAACTTTCATATGGCCATGGCTGCAATTTTCTTCTCAGGCCAAACGTCAGATCACAGACCAGCCCCATCACAGACTATATCCCAGTTTTGAAACAAGTCCCAAAAGAGATACAACATGCTGCCAATCATTTCCTACCCTCTCCTGACATCACGCCTATTAGCCTGGCTAACAGATGAGTTTTACTATAGGATTTAAAATCCTGGACCCTACAGCCTAAGTAGACAGGATCCTTGCTGATCATCTACAGCACCCTGATGGTGGTCCATCTATAAGACCCTCCCCAGTGGGTACATTGCTCCAGGGTAAAACTATGTCCTGTTGATAACTCACCTGACTCCCCCTTGAGAAAACTGCAAGTAATGTCCTCCACTTCCCTCAGACTGACCCAAATTACATAAGAAACTTGAATGCCCTGCCCCTGCCTATCCTGCTACTTCACTCACTTTCTTCATTCGGTCTGCCTCAATCTTTCTTGGTTCTACCCTCGGACCCCCCACCTTCAAGTGATTTCTTACATGGATGTGGTGGATTGACAACTGGTGGTCAACTTGTAACACCCAGCTGAACTGGATCAGCATGCTGCAGGGTGTGGAAGGCCCTCTTTAGAATTGTTGCCAGCATAAAAAGGAGAACTGGAGTGGAAGACAGGGTGCCGTTGGTCCTCCTAGAGGAGCTTATTGTGCTAGATTTCCTGATAAGAACTCAGCTGTTCTCATTGTTGGAGGAGCTTGGGACGTCATTGTCCTGAGGATGGCTGTGGTACTTCTCAAAGGAGCTCTGGTCCTTACTTTGAGCATCACTTCCTGGCTCCAGTGAAGATCCTTTAGCCTACTGGCACATATCCTTCATCCCACTGGAGCAGAGTTTCTAGTTTCCACCACTGACCTTTGGGCCTTCCCAGTGAATATCCATGAAACAGATTGCATGAGACATTGTTGTGGGCTCCAGGCCTCTGGTTGGATTTGTAGCAGCATCGTCATGAGCTCTAGGTCTTCAGCCAGACCTATGCAGGACATTGGCATAGGATCCAGGTCCTCAGGTGGATTCTTTGGGTCTCTTGTGTGTGAACAGATTTTCTGCACTCTTTTGTATTTGACTATTTGGGTGACTGCTATAAATAATCCTATGTATTATGTGTCCTATATTAAATTGTTTTCCTTGCAAACCCTGATGATAACAATGATATTGGATCCCCTTTTCCAGGACTCTCTGTTACTTCTTCCCAGATGATATCAAATTATTTTCCTTCCTTCTCATCCTTTGTCTGGCTAGCCCTTCTGTAAATTAATGATTGATAAAAAGATCCTAAACATCCTGTGTTTCAAAAACTGTTTGAGAGCAACTTATCTGAAGCACAGCTCAAAACATTCAATCTGAATGACTACTGTGAGGTCATAAACTCTTTCCTAGCTACTGTCATACTTTGTAGTTCTCAATATGAACCTTCTTCCATCTGTACCAGGCCCAATTACTCTTTCTATAAAAAATCCTCATGCTTCCTTATCTTAATGCCTTTCATCCTACAGTTCTTCCTGAACTTGCATATTTTTTAATCTATTTTCACAGTTTTTCAAAGTCTTCTGTGATGTAATAACTGATATTTCAGTAGAAAGTGATGTCTTTCTTTTTAAAATATTTTTCATGTCATTGTTTACATATTGTAAAACCCATCTTAAAAGATAAGAGCAAGAGCCCATATTTGAAAGGGTACTTTTTTAAATGAGTGAAAGAATAGATACTTTATATATTTTATTTAAATATGTTTTCTCATATCTGACAATTCAATTTCTGTCTAGTTACTACTTCAATGTGTTTCTGTAAAATAAAGAAAAATCAAAAACTTGTAATAGGCTTTCAGATTATGCCTTTTCTCATTGTATAGCAATTTTCCTCCAATCCAACAAATGGTTTTCTACAACTAAAGTTTATTCCATACTTCTGATGTATTCAGCTAGTTTCATAAAAAGAACTCCTGCATGTATCTGTATTCCATCAGTGTATATATTTTTTTCTGACACAGAATCTCATTATATAGTTGAGCGTGGCTTTGAACTCACTATATAGCCCATAGAGGCCTCCAACTAATGGTGATCATCCTGCCTCAGCCTCCCAACTGCTGGGATTATAGGTGTGCATCTCCATGCCTGGCACAATACTTAGTCTAAGCACAAAACTGTATTAATAACAGTTGGAAAAAACTGTTAGTAAATTTGAAACTAATAGAGCATATGTTTTTAAATGTGCCAGCATATTCAACCTGTATTTAGCAGACCATCAACATACATAATTATGGATAGAGAATAAATAGTAAGATAACAAATATTTGCAGCAATCATCAATCTGTTCTTTTGTGAACTCCTACCATCTCATTATTACTTCAAAGTAGAAGCATAATTAGAAAGGGTGTAGGGTAGTTTTTTTATGCTACATATCTGTCTTCCAAAATCAGACCTTCTCAAAATGAAAGACTCACTTAAAAATGGGAAATGGAACTGAAGAGATGTTTCTCCAAAGAGGTAGTACACGCAGACAATAGGTACATAAAAAATTGTTCAACATCTTTGGCAAATCAAAACCACACTTACATTCTATCTTACTCCACAAAGAACAGCTGTTAACAAGAACTGAATAAAAAAGAACAAATACTGGCAAGGTTGTAAAGAAAAAGGAAATTTTCTACACTGTGTACAAGAATGCAAATTGATACAACCACTGTGGAAATCAGCATGGGGGATTCTAAAAGAACTAAAAACAGAAATTCCATTTGGCCCAGCTATAACTCTTCTAGGTATCTCCTCAAAAGTGTTAAAAATATACTATTACAGTGATACATGTATTACCAAACATATAGCAACACAACAGTTAATAGCTACATCTAGTAAGTGGCCTATATACCTATCAACTGATGAATAGATAGTGAAAATCTAATATAAATACACAAATACTACTCAATCATATAGTAGGATGGATTTACTAAGATGCTGCATTCACATTTTTTATAAATTAGAAGACATATGGTTTTGGAGAAAGCCAAACAGACACTAATTATATTTATACATAGTATTTGTGGGTAACATTTTAAATATATAGCAAAGTTAGCAGATATCAATAATTTTCATAATTACAGTTTTTCACTGTCTTCCAAGACTTATAATGGTAATTATTACAAATTTGCTATTCTAGGTCTTTTCTATTTCCATATGAATTTTAGGAATGTTTTCTCTAGATTTGTGAGGTATACTAATGGCATTTTGATTGGGATTGCATTAAATGTGTATAACAGTTTTGAGCAGATGACCATTTTTCACAATATTGGTTTTTCCTATCCTTGATCTAGGGATATCTTTCCATTTTCTGGATTCCTCTTCTATTTTTTTCAGAGTACTATGATTTTCAGTTTATACATCTTTTACTTCCTTTGATTGTTTCCTAAGTTTTTCTTTGGTTTTTTGATGTTATTGTTAAGGATGTGGTTTCCCTAACTTGTCTTACAGTGAATTTGATGTTTATGTACAGTAATGCTATTGACTTTTGAGTATTGACTTTGTGTATTTTGAACCATTCTTGCAATCCTGGGAGGAAGTTGAGTTGGTCATAGTATATGATCCTTTGAAGGATTTGTTGCACTGTCTTCGCAAGCATATTATTGAAGATTTTTGCATCAATGCTCATTAAGGAAATCTCCCTGTAGCTTTCTTTTGTTGTCGAGTCTTTGTCTGGTTTTGGTATTGAAGTAATACTTCTCTCCTGGGATAAGTTATTCAACGTATCTTCCCTTTCTAGCACATGAAAAATTTTAAGGAGTGTTGACATTAGTGATTATTTTTGGCAGTTAATTTGAAGCTGTGCAGGAAAGATAAGAAGGAGACAGAGAATAAAGAGGCCTTTAATGAGGGCACAGGAGAGACTGCAGAGGAGTGTAGAGGCTCTCAGCTCTAACAAAGGGATGAAACTGCTTATATTAATTCTCATTGGGATGGTGCTAAACTAGCTTGTGATAGTGGAGCAGGAGTGACGTTTTATCTAGGGATTGGAGTGTCTTCGGCGCACGTGGGAAGGAAAGGCAGGAAGTCTATTTTGGATCTGCAGCATCGGAGGAAGAAGTCTGATAAGGTGTCTTTTTATGGTCTTCTCACCATGTTGGACCTCCACCATGATGATTGGCAGATTTATGTGGCTAAAAACCTGTCAATTAGTTCTTCTATGAAATTCTTGTAAATTTCGGTGACAAATTCATCTTATTATGGACTTTTATTTACCTTGGTAGGATTTTTATTGCTGCATCAATTTAATTCCCTGTTAGCCTATTCTGGATTTTTATATTTTCTTTGTTCAATTTTGGTAAGTAATATGTGATTAGGAATTTATTCATTTACTGCAGATTTTCCAACTTATTGCAATATATATTTTAAATAAATTTTCTTATAATTTCCTTTATAGTACAGTGGAATAATTGCAACTTTTTTTTTCATTTTTTTCCTTGTTATTTTTGTTTGTTTTTTGAGTCAGAGTTTCACTCTGTAATTCAGGCTGGCTTTGAACTCACTACATAGCCCAGGCTGACTTCAAACTCATTACAATCCTCATGCCTGACCCTTCTGAGTGCTGATATTACAGACATGTGCCACCATACCCAGCTTTTTAAAATTTCTAATTCAATTGATGTGGGTGTTTTTTCTTTCTGTCAGTTTGCCTAAGAACTTATTATTCTTATTTTATTTTCTAAGAATGAACTCTTTAATTCATTGATCCTTTGCATTTTTTTAGTCTCAATCTCATTGATTTTTGCTCTGATACTTATAATTTCTTTCACTCTACAAGTTTGGGCTTGTATCATTTTCATTTTGCTAGGAACTTGAAATGCTTCATTAGGTTATTTATTTGAGATTACTCTTTTCTATTCTTTATATTTTTTTCTATTTCTATTCTTTTTATTGTTTTAATTGCTATTACTGTATTATAAACATTGACAGCTACAAACTTTCCTCCCAGAACTGCTTTTATTGTTTCTCACAGTTCTTGTATGTTGTATTGTCACTGTTTTTCTCTGAAATTTTAAAGTTCTTCCCTTATTTCTTCTGTGACCTATTGATTATTTATTAATGTCTTAGTTAATCTCCATTTACTTTTGTGGATTTTTTTTTCGCTGTTGTTGATTTTTAGTTCCATTCTATTATGATCTGATAGGGTACAAGGCATTATTTCAATTTTTTGAATTTATTTAAACATGCTGTATGGCATAAAGTGTAATCTATTTTGGAGAAGGTTTCACGGGATGCAGAGAATATGTATTTTGTTGTTCTATGGTGAAATGTTCTGCAGATGTCTGTTAAATATATTTGTTCAGTTGTGTGGTTTAATTCTAATGTTTGTCAAATTTTTGTCCAATTGACCTATTTATTTCTGAGACAGGTGTATTCAGGTACTTTGCTATAATTATATTGGTATCTATCTGTCCTTTTACCTCAAGTAGTTAGTTTTTATTTTATGAAACTGGGTGCCTTGACATTTGGTGCATATATATTGGGGACCATAAATTATAAATTGAGGCAAGGGCCTGGAGGCCTTAATGGACACTTTAATTGTCCCATGATACTGTGAGACTCCAAGACAATATCATATCAGCATAGGATCGCAGCTGCCCTCTAAGTCATCCAAACTGTTTCTCAGCAACATAAGATCCTTATTACCTTAAGATCACTGCAACCTTCTAAGTCATCTGATATCTGTGTGCACCCAATAAGTGGCTAGCTTGGAGTGTCATTGTTTTTGCCCATCCTGAGTCATTAACCTCCCAGCCCCTCTTTTATGAATCACTAAATTTGTCTCTGTCTCTTATCTCATTCTTTTTCTGAACCCCTCATACAGGCACATGAGGACCTTGGCCAAGTCTCAGATACATATCATATATATTTACAATTGTTATCTATTAATGGTGAATTCTTCTCTTTACTAATATCTAATGTGACCATTAATCCTGATATGTCAATTTAACTGGATTAAGAAATGCCTAGCAGATTTAAAGCACACTCCTGGGTGAGTCAAGGTGGGAGAGTTATGATTTTGAGTAACATGTAAGGTCCCTCTTTTGTTGCTTTCTGGCACTATTCTGCTCTGCTTCCCAGTAGCCATTAACTAAACAGATTTTCTCTGGCATGCAATTCTGCCATCATATTTTTTCTTGGGACCTACAAAATTTGAAGTGAATCTCATAAAAGTATTGGAAAAATTAGAGCTTTCCTCTAGTAAGATGTGGGTGTCAGGATTTGATTTTTAGTGATAGAAAAGCTGACAAATACATTTAGTTAACTTCTTTGTCTGCTCTGATCATTCGTGACTTGAAGTCAAATTTCTAGAAAAACTAAAGTAGTTGCTCCTGCTTATTTTCATGCTCTGGTTACATGGAGACTCATTTACAATCCTTCCATTTTAGTCTGTGTGTTGATTTGTGGTTGAGGTGTGTCTCTTGTAGACAAAGTAGAGTTGGGTTTATTTTTGATCCAATCTCACATTCATGTCTTTTGATTGGAGAATCGAGACCATTTATATTAACTATAATTAGAAAAAGGTAACTATTCCCTCTTGTTCTTAAATTTTTTGTCTAATGCATAGTTGTTTATTTTGTCCTTCAGATGAACTATTCTCACAGAACTTTTGTGAAATTGCTTCACAAGGTCTGTCTAGAATTCCATTGAGTATGGTCTAGAATTTTGATTTGGTGGTCATGATTTTAATTAAGTTCTATTTTTTCTGGAGGGATATTATTACTACATTGATTTTGCAGGATAATTTTCCTGCATACATTAATATGGGATGGTAATTATTTTCTTTTAGCACTTGGTAATTTTATTAGTCTCTCTCATTGCTGAGGCAAAATACTGGATACCCAAGGTAAAATGAGGAAATGTTTTTTTAACATTCAAAGTTAAAGTGGGGGAAAGGTTTACAGTTTGCAGAGGCTTCAGTCCACAATCAGCTGACTCCAAGGCAGGGTGGGATGGCAGACAAACATTGCAGAAGAGAAACAGTTCATGGTGAACAGAATGTAGCAAATCAAGAAAGAGAGATGTAACTAAGATTTTGGTACCCAGAGAAGTACAGTCTTTGCTGTGACTGTACCTGACCATGCAGCACAGAAGTTTTTGCAAAAAGGGGAAGAAAAAAGGAAAGGTCCAGAGGTCCCAGATGAAAAACCAGAGCTGAAATGTCAGAGGTTGTACTTGGTGGGAGATTCTGGTCAGAGCGCAGAGGAACAGAATGCTGACAGAAATGATGCCAACAATGATCAGGATCTGAAGGTTTCTGCTGGGAAAAAGGACTGCATTGCATGTTTGACTCCAGACAATGTGTGTTATGACTTGTGCAAAAGGTTGTCTGCATTTTGTTCATGTCCAAAGACTTTGCCTGCAACTTAAGTTAAGAATAGCAGACTAATTAACTTTGCAGAAGAAATTTCAATACAGTCTAATCTTGAGGTCACAGCATGGCTAGTGTTGGGAATTTATAACCAGATTTATTTTGAGAATCAAAAGCAAAGAACCCAGCAGAGTGATTTAAAAACATTTTGAGTTTAACTGAAAAAGAAGCACCAGTAAAGCTGGGAACCACATAGATAAGGCAGAAGACATCTTGATTGCTGAGAAGGAACAGGAGAATAAAAAAGATGGCCTGAGGAGATCACAAGAAGGAGCAGGAATCCATGTTTTTCAGCCTCAAAATTGAAAAAGTAAGAGACTTTGAATTGAGAAAAGAGCCAGAAGCATAATATTTCACAATAGTGGTGGTGTAAGGAAGTTAGTTGTTCCTTGGGATTTGGTTCAAAGTCCTCAGTGATCCAGGCACTTGACCCTTGCAGCCAAGAGAGAAAGAAACCTGGTTGGTGTTCCAGGTGGCAGCAGACCTTGAAATTATGCATGCAGTACTAGATTTAGGTGCACTGAGAATCAAGGAGTTGTAAAGTCAAGAAGGCTTCCACCCAGATTTCAGAAGAACCCCTGAGAGGCCAGATTTTGTGCCTTTCAGAGGCATTATAGAATGTGAAGCTGTAAGTGTGAAGACAATGGTACAATAGAGAACCTTAAATTTTACAGAAACTCTTTTTGAGGGAAATTAAAAGGCAGAGCAGAGCTGGCGCAAGAGAAAATTCATGGTAGCTACAACCACAGGAAGTGCTGTAGAGACAGACCCACCCAGGCTATTTGCAGTTCACATCTTGACACAATTTGCCTCAGATGCTCAACTGGAACTATGTGACTTACAGTTTGCCCTACTGGATTTTGGTCTTGCTTTTTTTCCATTTCGTTCTATCTCCCTTTGTACCTTCTGGAAAAGAAATGTCTATCTTGTTCCTTTAAATGTTGAAAGTGTTTAACTTTCTTTTCATTTGTACAAGGGCTTGCAGCTAACAGCGACTTACATCTCAGAGGAGACTTTGGGCTTGGGTTTGTCAGCAATGCTGAAACTGTTAGGACTTTGCCAATCAGTCCATCTTAGAGATGGGCTAAATTCCCTTCACATAAAGGGATATGCATGGGTCTTCAGGAGTCCCAAGACATAATATTATGAACTTAAACCTCTACCAACTCCATGCCAAATAATATTTTCCACTTTAACATTGTGTATTGGGTATTTTATCTCAACAATGAGAAAAAAAGTAACTAAGACAGTAAACTTCACTGGAAAGTCTCCTGGCCTTTAAGTTTGTATCTAATAAATTTGACTTTATAAGTTAATTTTATTTAATTTTATTAAATTTCATAGCATTCTCCTCTCATTCTGAATGTCCAGGATTTTGAGGATGAAGTTTTATGGAAACATTCATTTCTGATCATGTCTATTTAGGGTTCTAAATGCCACATTTAACACTATCCTTTTATTTCCTAGACTTTGAAATTTTCTGCAATCATTTCAGTGAATAAATTTTATAGGCCTTTAGTTTTTTATTTTGATCCTTCCTTAATAAAATCTTCAGGGTTCTTTGTTTTGCTTTGTTTTTGCTTTTATTTTAGAATAATCTATGAGCTTTTGATTAACCTCTGGTGGTGTCTTGGTTTTTGAGTATCACTGATTAAATTGTCTACTATGTTAACCTTATCCTCAAGCTCTGAGAGTTTTTACTCTGAGTGATCATATCCACTGTCAAAAATTTCAATTCAGCTTTCATTTATTTTTTCCCTTATATGTATCTTTTTAAATTTTTATTTTAAAGGGAGTAATACAGAATGATAAAACAAAATAAATCAAAACAGTGAGAACCTGATATTCAATTTCAAAAATAAGACAGTAGAGAGTCTACTATAGTTACTATATTGCATATTGTTATACCCTAAATAGTTGCTCAAAACTACTGGCATTAGGCTTGCAGTCAAACAATTCAAGCTTTAGGTTGCTTCTTTAATTCAGTTGCTAGCATCTCAGTCTCTGTTCCTCCAAAACAGCCAGTTGCTTATTGAGGGGGGAATCTTCTCTCCTGTCTGCATGCTGGCTGGTTTGTGGGGGGTCATGGCTTCCATCTTGGTTCTCTTCCCAGCCAGAGTCAGTTTTCATTCATAATATTTTTGCTTTATTTCTTATCATAAGCTCTAATCTTTAGCAAAGTGGTCATTCATATACTGCATTATCTTCTTTAAATCACCTACATGATCATCTGTATCAACTTTAAATTCATTTTTCTATTAAGTTCATTAATAGAATCATTTAACTGATAACATCTTCTTTGACTTAATTGAAAATTTCAGCAGTTTCTTCAGTTGGTATTTAATTCCACTTTTTTTTAGAAGTCAAAACACTTTAGCATTCTTTTTTATTTTAAAGAGAATAAACAAAACAAAACAGAACAGAATAAAGCAGATCAGGACAAAACAATGAAAGCGACACAGGATTTCAAAACAAGCGAACAGGAAATCAACAGTGGCTACCAGAACGTCTCCTGTTTTCTTCAAAACAGTTGTCCATATCACACACAATGAACTCAAACAAAATACAATAGTATAAAACTGATAAAAGCAAAAGAATGAAAGTGTTACAAGCCTTCAAAACCTGACAATAGGAAAATCAACAATGACTGCCATAAGGTCTCTTGTTCTTTTGAAAACAGCTGCCCACATTTTCAACATTATTGAAATCAATAATGCAAAACACACTAAGAACAATCAAAACACAGGATATGAGTATTACTGGATTTTACAACAAGATGATAGAAAATCAGAAATGGCTACTATAATGTCTCATTTTCTTCAAAGTAGCTGTTCATACCATCACTTATAATAAAATCAATTCTTGTGAACTCTTTATGAGAAGTTATAAGCATGTATAAGCCTATACATGTACATCTATCCTTTCTGTATTAGAGGGAAAGACAAAACAAAGTGTCACAAATTACAAAACAAACAAAGAAACAAAAGAGACTAATGAATAACAATAACAAAGAGCCCAAAACAATAACAATACAGGCTTACAAAGCAAGGTGGTAGGAACATAACTAAGGTTGTTATTTTGCATAGTTATCTTCAAAAGAGTTACTCAGATTACCAGATATAGACTTGTAAAATTCATCTAACCTTATGAATGTTAACTGTTTTGTTCCAAGAACTAATAGACTTATACACAATACACTTAGCTATCTTAAGTGCATATATACAGATTTATATCTTTTCTCTTTTTTCTCTTCCTTCTTTTCTCCTTTTCCCTATCTGATTTATTTTTTCTTCTTTGGGGAGGTTGTTATCCTTCAACAATATTTACTGAAGATTGTGTATCTTATTTACTCTTTCAGTTTCTGTCACTAGGGAGACAATACGGTATTTAAACATGTGAGTTTGATTTACTTCACTTATGAGTATGGTCTCAACTCGCATCCATTTACCTAAAAAAGCTTCAATATGATCCTTCTTTATGGGTGAGTAGTACTCCATTGCATAAAAGTACCACATCTTTTTATCCATTCCTCGGTTGATGGGTATTTAGGTTGTTTCCAAAATTTGGCTATTACAAATTGTGCTGCTATATACATGGCTGCACATACATCACTGTGGTATGATGTTTTTGATTCTTCTGGGAATATGCCCAGAAGTGGAATAGATGGGTCAAATGGGACTTCCAATCCCAAGTTTTTGAGGAACCTCCAGACTGATTTCCACAGTAGTTGCATGAACCTACACTCCCGCCAACAGTGCTGGAGGGTTCCTCTTTCCCCACAGCCTCTCCAGCATTTGTTATTGTTGTTTTTCTTCATCCTGGCCATTCTTTCTGGAGAAAGATGGAATCTCTGTGTCATTTTAATTTGCATTTCTCTAATGACCAATTATGCTGAACATTTTTTCATGTATTTATTTGCCATTTGTATTTCTTCAGCCGAGAAGTGTGTATTCAACTCAGATGCCCATTTTTGGATGGAGTCTTTGAATTTCAGGGGTTTGAGTTTTTTTAATTCTTTATATATTCTAGATAGAAGTCCTTGGTCTGAGAAACAGATGACTAGGATTTTTCCCAATTTGTGTGTTTACTTTTCACTCTGCTGGAGATTTCCTTTGACATGCAAAAACTTTTTAATAAGATGAGATCCCAGTTATTGATTCTGGGAAGTATTTCCTGTGCAGTTTGATTTTTCTTCAGGAATTCTCTGCCTAGCCCTATATCTTCAAGATTTCTACCTATTTTGTCTTCCAGTAGATTTAGTGTTTCTGTTTCAATATTTAGATCTTTGATCCATTTTGACTTTAGCTTAGTGCATGGTGATAGGCATGGGTCTAGTTTTAGTTTTAGGCATATGGAAAGCCAGTTTTTCCAGTACCACTTATTAAAGAGGCTATCTTTCTTCCAGTGAACATGTTTGGCCCCTTTGTCAAAGATAAGATAGCTAAGTGTGTTTGTAGTTGTGGTTGTATCTTTTAATCTATTCCATTGATCTTCAGATCTGTTTTTATTCCAGTACCATGATGATTTTATCACAGTAACTTTATAGTGTAACTTTAAGTCAGGAATTGTGATGCCTCCTGCCTTGCCTCTGTTGACCATAGTTGCCTTTGCTATTCTAGGTCTCTTATGGTTCCAGATGAGTTTTAGGAATGATTTCTCTAGATCTGCGAGGTATGCTAATGGTATTTTGATTGGAATTGCATTACATCTGAATAAAAATGTTGGGAGAATGGCCATTTTCACAAGGTTTGTTCTTCCTATCCATGAACAAGGAATATCTTTCCATTTCCTGAGATCCTCTTCGATTTCTTTTTTCAGAGTATTGAAATTTTCAATGAATAGATCTTTTACTACCTTTCTTAGATTGTTTTCTAAGCATTTCATTTTTATGGATGCTATTGTGAAGGATGTGGCTTCTCTTATTTCTCTCTCAGTGAGTTTTTTGTTTGTGTACAGGTATGCTATTAATGTTTGAGTGTTGATTTTGTATCAAGCTACATTACTGAATTTGATTATTGCATCTAGAAATCTTTCAATGGATTTTTGAGGGTCTTCTATGTAGAGTATCATGTCATCTGCAAATAATAATTTAACTTCTTCTTTTCCTATCCTTATTCATTTTATTTCTCTCTTTTGTCTAATTGTTCTGGCTAATATATTGAATAGGATTGGTGATAATGGGCATCCTTGTTATGTTCCTGATTTTACAGTAAAAGCTTTCAGTTTTTGACCATTTAATATTATATTGGCTGTTGGTTTTTCATAGATGGCTTTTATGAGGTTGAGGTGAAGACCATCTATTCCAATTTTCCATAGAGTTCTTATCATGAATGGGTGTTAGAGTTTATCAAAAACTTTTGCTGCATCTATTGAAATGATCATGTGACTCTTATCTTTGACTCTATTTATATGGTGTATTACATTTATTGGTTTGCGTATGTTGAATCATCCCTGAATTCCTGGGATGAATCCCACTTTGTCATGGTGTATAATCTTCTTAATGACTTGCTGCATTTTGTTTGCCAGTATTTTATTGAGGATTTTTGCATCTATGTTCATTAGTGAGGTTGACCTCTGGTTCTCTTTTTTGGTTGGGTCTTTCTCTGGTTTTGGTATGAGGGTAATACTTGCTTCCAGGAATGAGTTATTGAAAATTGCTTCCCTTTCAATTTCATTGAAGAGTTTGAGGAGTGTTGGCATTAAGTGTTCCTTGAATTTCTTGTAGAATTCAGCTGTGAATCCATCAGGACATTTGTTGGTAAAGTTTTAATTACATTTTCGATTTCATTAACTGAGATTGGATTATTCATTAGTTTTACATCTTCTTGATGTAAGGACCTAGAGTTTCAAACTCTAGGTTTTTAGGACCATTAACACTATACTGTCCAAATATCTTGAGTGATTTCTAATGGAAAATTTAGGCCATAGATCTTCAGGCTCAGATTGGAATTGTTTAAGTTAAATATATGAGATTAGATGCTTGTTTTGGAATTAGTATATCCTTGAAATTAATCCATGTAATTATGTCCTGATGTTTCTATATCTTCATTAAAGCAAAACTTTATTTTTTTATTGTTCTTATA